>JAOUZG010017137.1:145272-158067 GCA_026289955.1 Argiope argentata | reverse complement strand
TATATATATATATATATATATATGCAGATAATAAGCGTACTCGAGGTCATAAACCTTGCAATTGCGTATGGATAATATTATATTCAACTGCAATGCGAAATAGAATGGAATATCAAAATTTTTGCCAATAGAGATTATAACATTAAGTCTATGATTCCCCACCACTTGCATAGTTGTTATTGCGAAGAATTTTGCAATTCCTTTTCATTCTTATCACATAACATTAATCCTGTAGCGTCAGCCTTATCAGCTAGATAATATCCTTCGAGCTGAAGGGTCCCTTTTGCTCGAACGGTATATCGCTCGGCTACTGGCTCAACCGTCGCAGGTTCGTACCGCGACCTTCACTTGCTACAATCCTATCCCATCTGACTGGCCCAATCCGACCATGCAAACTATACGAACGGACTCTTTTCAGACCAGTCTCCTTTTTTCAAACGAGAAATACGAGAAATGGAGAGGGCACCTCCGTGCTAATTTTCTTCACGGCTCGGCATCCCTCGTTTGAAACTGAAACTCGCTCATTACTGAAGAGATTTCACAGCCAGGTCGACCGGAATAATAGTGAAAAGGTAAGCGCTTTTCTCAACTTGGAGTTGCCTCTGCGTACAAAAGCGAACGCCACCGATTCACGGCAGGATGTATCACTCTTCAAACACCACTCGCGGACATTCCGGGATCACCATGGAAGGGACCCTCACGAGCTGCAAGTTCGCTACTCCAAATTTAAATGCGTGCGCCCTTCGAAGAACTTAGCACTTGGGCCTGAAAAACAGTCATTTCGTCATGTAACATATTCTTTGGGATTATTTTGAGTAGATTAAAAGGAAGCATGGAATCAATAAACTTCGATTAAGTTCTGCTCTGTTTACTTTAAAGCTATACTACAGCTATTTGGAAAGGATCTCGTAATTCTGAATTGCGGTCAGATGACGAGGACGAAATCAGAGTGGCACTTTCTATCTCCAAATTTCTACACGACATCTGCAGAGGAGGTATTCTGAGTTTGATACAAAGAAGCTCTAGCGTGCTCAAACACGAAAAAAAAAAAAAACCCGAATATGTTGATTGATAAAATGACTGGAGGAAACAATTTTTTTAGTTAACTTATATTATTTTTCAAGTTATTATTATTATCTTTTTTTATATTACTTCATTCGTCACAGTTATAGCAAATCTGATGACTATTCTCAACTGTCTTCGTCGTTTAGGAGGTTAACCGCAGTTCATTGACCCCCGGTTTGACCATGGTTTGTATTTATATTAACTAATTAGACTCATTTTCATAAGGAGAGCTTTGAAATAACATATATTTTTTTCAATGCTAGGTCTGTATTTCTTTTTCAAGAAAAAGGTGCATTTTGAATTTTAAAGCTGTACCAGGCAAAATACTAATTTGAATGAGCTTTCTTAGAAACAAAAATATTCTTGACAAAAAAAAACCCTGAAATATTTAAAAGCTTCCAAAAATCATCAAATAAAATTATCTTGTGTTTATTGAATTTTTTAAAATTTTGAATTTATATGGTCCTAAGAAATAATGTTTAATTTAATGAAGGAGAAATATTTATAAAATTTATTATTTGATTTCACTTAATCTGGCTTTGACTTTTACTGGAGTATTATTCTTATTGCGGAATTTTTATCTTCATTCACATTTTATGATTTCAATAAGTCTCACCCAATTCTTTTACTCCACTGCTAGAAGTAACAGTTCAGAAAATCCGAAAATTTTAATTAACTCCCGCAAGATGCAGACCCGTCTAAAGTAGCCGATGAGGATGCCGAAGCACTTTGAGCTCTGCGAGGAAACATTACTCGTCCAACTATCGAACAGGAGCACCTGTTATCAGAATTACATTTGAAAGCAATTCCCGGGTCTCACAAAGGGCGCTGTTGCACAAAAAAAAAAAAAAAAAAAGCAGTTCGTTACTCTCGAATGTCAGGCTCTCGACAAACTGGCTCTGAAAGAGGAAGCAAACGACTTCATTCAGCTTTCGAAGCCGAGTTCAGCGACCCTTGCAAAGACGGTCTTGTGGGATTTTCCTGAAGCGACCTGCCAGCTCCTTAAAAGCCTGCACTTTTTAGAAAAGTACCTGAAACTGGAGATCAGGAAACGTATTCACTGAGGGAAAATTCTGGGCTAGTAAATTTCTTCGTTGAATCTTTCTTCTCTTTCAATCTCCAATAAATGTTAAAAGTTTGAGGAGTGATCAAAGGAAATGAAGATGTTTCATAAAAACACTATGCCTCTCGTCCCATTTTTAATCTTATTATAACTAATACTATAACTAATAATAATATTAAATACTGGGCACAACCTATCGCGAATAAGTTATTGAAGTAAATTTTTGAATGAATTTCATCTCCTCGGCAACTTCAAAGCAATCTTGCTCCATTCAGAGAGGGAAACATATAAGAGTAAACCAGATCATTTTCACGAGCCTATATATGAAAAAAAAAGTGAACAAAACATTCATATTAACGGATGTATCATTCAATTAAGAAACCAAGAAAATGAGTTAATGGATGTTCAGCGATTTTATTTTATAGTTTTAACCTCAAATGAATAGATTGTTAAAAGCAAATGCAACTTTGATTCCTTTAGTTATTCTTCGACAAATTTATTGCTCACCGCCCCTTTTAAAATAAAATTCTTTATATCTCAGCAAACAATAAATGAATTTCCTGATTATTAGAAAATTTCATGTCACTGGTTTTATAAAAATTGACAAATTAGTGATTTGTCAAAAAATGGGTTAATGCGTTACTTTTGATAAACTCCGTTTATCTTCCAAAAGCGCCCGTGAATATAAGTACATTTGATCAACCCATATCCTGCACTGCGAATTAGTGCATTGCGACTGATCATTTACAACATATTTGCATTTATATCCAGTAACTGCCAGCTTGCTGGCACAGAGGTAGCGCGTCTGCCTCGTGTTCTGGAGGTCCCGGTTCGGGCATAGTTGTTCCTTTGTGTGCTATCTGTGAGATGAGGGAATGTGCCCCCCTGTAAAAAGGGGCTGTGCAAGCGTATGTGTGTGTGTTTCATCTTCATATGAGCTAGAAGTCAGACTTCTGCCCTCGGGTGCTCAGGGGTTCATACCCTCAGAAGCTACTGCACCCCTCTTTCCGCGGTAAAAAGCGGACACGACATCATCATCATCATCCAGTAACTAAACTTTATACAGGATTAATCCATTTCCAGATTCGAACTGACACCTATAAATTAAAGGAAATCGATTCAACGAATTTGGAGGTAACTTTGCGTAATTTTAGGTGTAAGATAACTGATTAGATAAACAAGGTGTTCCTGTAAAGTGACCTTCATTTTAGCTGCATTTCTGTTTAATGAGTATGCAGCTATTCCGACATGAATTTTCCAGAAAAGTTTTAGCTTCTTTTTATATATACGATGCAAAAAGCTATAAATCATTTGTGCATAAATATTTTTGACAAATAAAATTTTTTAAAAAATTTAAGTGAGCGTAGTTTTTCCCCCTGCTAGAAATAAGTGAAAAAAAGACACCTATTGTAACATATATGTAGGAGTTTTCAGTGACTGAGTGTTATTTTGGTTGGTTGTAAAGGCTGGATTGTTTTCGTGGGACAGACGTTATTATTAGTACCGCACCAATTATTTTGAACGGCGCCATCTGAGGGGACTATAAAAGACCGCGTCGTTTCCGTCGAAGAAGAGGCACGTAGAAGCCATGTGGTGAAGCTCAATTTTACACTAATTTTAATCCTAATCACCCCAAGTGCTAATACGTCTAATTTTACTTTTGATATAGAAAATTTAAAGCAAACTGGCTCGAACTCAATTTTTTGCGGAGGCCTTAATGCACACCAGGTTATCTGGGAAAGTAATTATAATTGTCCCAAAGATAACTCATTAAAATCGTTCACCCAACAGGCCGGGTTAGAAATTATTGCTCCTAACACGCCCACCAGATTTGGCCCCCAATCCGTCAGCATAACTGTAGTAAAAGATTTCTTATACACGCATGAAATTTTATCACTCCCAGAATTAAGCTCGGAGAATAATCCCATTTTACTTACATTTTTCTTTAATTATTCTCTACCAGCCAATACTTTAAAAACTAAAACTAAACTAATTTTAAACTAAACCTTAGCCTTCACTAAATACCCGAAATTGAAAATATTACAAATACGGAAATTATTGACCAACTTGTAAACCGATTTGAAAACCAGCTAATTTACGCAAAAAATTGAGCCTCCATTCCGGTTAAAAATAGTAAAAATTTCATAGACCCCCAAAATTAGAACCTTAATCAGGAACAGGAAATTTTGCCAGGAAAATTTTTCAAAAAATCCGAGATTCAGTCTTCAAGAGACTCATGAATAAGTTAAACAAGGAAACGGAAAAACTAAATAATAATATTCAGAATAATGAATTTATCTACAAATTAATTAGTGTAAACACTGAAGATTGCTCACTCTGGAAATTAGTTAAAACTTTCAAAAATAAAAAACAAAAAAATTCCCTCCCTTAACGCCCCCTGCTAGTATGGCAATGCCTGATAAAGAAAAAGCAAACTGCCTGGCACAAAGCCGGGAGAAACAATTTCCGCCAGCGCCTTTTTTTGCGGTAAGCTGACTGTGTTGCGTTAGGCTGACTCAAAACATGCTATAATTAATACAATTGAAAGCTTTTGTAAAACTCTTCCACAAGATTTCAATGATGTTACCCCTCCTACTTAAGAAGAAATTAATGAACGACTACAAAAACTTAATGTGAAAAAGCTCCAGGCATTGATAAAATCAACCACAAAATGTTTAAATCCCTCCCCGAAAAATACAAAAAAAACCCCTCTACTAATTATTATTATACATAGCTGCCTAAAATTTGGTTATTTTCCCTCAACTTGGAAAACAGCTGCAGTTGTCCCAATTTTAAAATCCGGTAAAGATCCAACTGACCCGACTATCTATAGACCTATCTCCCTACTCCCAACCGTCAGTAAAATTGCAGAGCACATCATCCTTAATAGACCAAACAATTTCCTAAATGACAACAAAATTCTCACCCCAGAGCAATTTGGTTTCCGTAAAAATCTTTTTACTTCCCATCAACTTTTAAGAGCAATAGAGTACATTGAATCTGGATTTGAAAACAAACAAAAAACTGCAGCGGTTTTCTTTTATATTCAGAAAGCTTTCGACAAAGTTTGGTTGGATGGCCTTAATTACAAGCTCATTAACTATAATATTCCTCCACACCTAATTAAAATTATAGTATCAAACCTTAGTGATAGATCCTTCAAAATCAGAATAAATCATGAATTCTCGGACAACAAAAAATTCAGACAGGTTTTCCTTAAATATCTAAACTAGGGCCGATATTATTTTCTCTTTTTATTAATGATATCCCCAAGCATTTTAACACCATGATGTGTATGTATGCAATACTAGCCAAAAACAAAAATCCAAATTACATCACTAAAGCACTCAACAACTTAAATCTCTTGAGGACCGGTTCCTTAAATGGAAAACCAAAATTAAAGCTAGTAAAACAGAAGCTATTTTCTTTAATAAAAACAACGGTAAATTAAACTCCCCCTGTTAAAATTAAAAACAAAATTATCCCTTGGTCTAAAGAATGTAAATATTCTGGCGTAATAATTGATAAAAAGCTAGCATAGAAACCCTAATTCATTTATATAAACAAAAAATTTCGAGGCCTAACTCGTAAATGTTACCCCTAATCTCTCGAAACTCTAAAATGTCTAATAAAAAAAATACTTATTTACATTGCCTATTTGCGTCCAGTAACTGCATATGCCTACCTTGTATTGGGTTATGCCACCAAGACTAATTTAAGACTAGTGGAACTATTGCAAAATAACTTTCTAAGAAATATCTGTAGTATGAGACCCTACATGCATAATACCACCATGTACAAATACCTCGACTATCTCCCTTTAAAACAATTCATTAAAAAACTAGCTTTTGACTTCTTCAAGAAAGACAATATCTACAATAAGGCAATATTTAGCATCCCTAAATATCTCTCTAATGTAAAATCCAAAAAAACCTCGAAATATTCTCCTTTCAATTTAAATGTTTATCCCCCCCCTAAATTATCTTAAATATTAATGACTACTGAAAATTAAAACATATCTTTGTTTTCCTCGTAATTTAATAATAATATCGGCAACGGCATACTAACACTCCCCACTCCCTGCCACCAACCAATAATAAGAGGTCCTGACACTCGCCACCCCACCTACCCACTCACTCAACTAGTGTACTTAAGACGAAGTGCCGGTCCTTTTCTAGACCTGTTCCATAAGGCATTTTAAGCTACTCACCATTCAAAATATAACTGCTATCATCGTCACCTTCATGCCATCTTCACCTCGTCCGGTCTCATGACCAAACCTAAATAATTCTTTATGCATGTTTTTTCCAGGGCTTTCAATTCAGGTTCCATGGTCTCTCATTCTGAGTAGAAGTGCACTTGCACTGGCACTCAATAAAACTATCTGAATTCAGTCAGTCCACCAGAAACGTTTGAGTCCAGCATTTACTTATGCCGGTAGGCTGCCAAAAGCAACTTAAAAATTCCAAAGCTGAAATCTACAAAGCCATTGACTATCCATCACTCAAAAAATTTATTAAAAAATTTGCCACAAACTTTTACAACAATCTGGTAAATATAGAGAATGAAGCTATTGAACAGATTCCAAACTATGACCTTGATACGAATATTAAAAGACCCAAAAGCATACTTCTATAATACCTTAACCCTTTAACTCAACCCTTTAAGCTCAACACTCAACCTCTTCCCTTCACCTGGCCTAAGTCACATCAATTAACACTAACGGGGGCACCATCTACTATCATTAAAAATAAATTCAAATATTACATAGTCAAGACAAACGTTAAGACCCAGAAAACGCGCAGTAGCATACCCACTCACCCACTCCAGCAATATCAACCAATAGCATTACTCCATTTAGAATCTCACATCCTATCAGCCAACCAAATCACGAGCTTCACCAAGTTCTTCTCCCAAAGTAAAACTAAAATTTCTTACCATTGAACTATCCAGTTCATGATAAAATATTAAAGTCATGCTCTAAACAGTCATTTCAGTAAGGGGGTAGTTCTCCACGGAGGACAGGTGGCCCGAGAAGCTTACCATTAAGCTTGAACTTGAACTTTCACCACAAATAGGTTCTACGGAGACGACCACGGTTAATAATGACCGTCAAGTCCTACTTAATCTGTCATTACCAGGGATAGTCACCCCGTGAACCCAACTCACATTTGTCGAAAAAGAGGAAGACTAACTTCCGAGCCAGGAACATATATTGGCGCTGTGCGCGTCACTTTATCTGTAAAACTCCCCACTCCTACAGGTGATTAACTACTTTAACTAAGTAGTAATCACATTAAGTTAAACTACTACTTTAATTAAGTATTAGCTTAACTTAAGTAACTACTAAACTAAAGTAGTAACTAACTTAAGTTAACTACTTTAACTTCTTACTAACGTATTCCCGAATAATTAGTAACCCTTCTGGCCCATGGGGAACCATCTAGTCTTCTGGCATCTCCATGTACTCAACTCATTTGTAAATATTAAAAATAAATGTTTGTAATAAAATGTTTAAATAATAAATGTTTGTTTTTATGTATAAATGACACAGTATAGTTTAATTTCTGAAGTCATTACCATAAAAACCCTTAGACACCCCTGCCCAAAATTCCACATATATGCATAGGAATTTTTAAAATTTCATTTGATTTCATATTTACTATGTACGAAACAAATAAACATAGTAAATATGAAACGTCATCTTACGTCATCTCGCCATATTCCAACATCCATAAATGGGCCTCACATTGCTTGAAAACAAATTGCATCGATTAAATATTTAAACTACAATTAAAATAATAATCTTTAGAAAGTTCACTTTACCACGAAAAAAATAATTTGTTTTTCTACTTAGTGAGATTGAATTCCCACTTTCATATAACGGGATATAATTCCATTAGGAGGTATATCAGACCTCGAGATGATGTTTTCGTTATGGTGGTTGATTCTTTTGATCATTGTGTGTACAGAAATAGTGCGAGGTCAGTTGCCCTTTACCGATGACGGACGTATCTTCTAAAGGAAGGGTTATACCTTGATCAATCTTAGGATTCAATCGCAGTTCCTGTCAGTGCTGTCAGGGCAGTTTGGCCGATCAGATTTTTTCATGTGCATAATACAGGTTGCAGAAGTCATTCGTGACATAATAAGATGCCTGTTTTCAGAAAAGTCTTGTAATTCTAAGCCAAAATAACAAAGACGTTACGTAAGGTGGCAAGCTATCTTCAAGCTTCCCTGCTACACTAACTGGAGAAGAGTTGACTCCCGACTTCAGACTTAATGTGAACCAATCTGAGTACTCCCACGTCTGAAGTGAAAGCTGATTTCGAAGAAAGTCCTTCAGTTTCAAACTGAAATTTTGCCTCCCACCAGAGTGGCCATAAAATCAGATGAAGCAGCCACCTGAAATAAAAATTAAAAGGACTGTCTTGAATACAAAGAAACTTAATGATTGTATTGGGGGGGGACTAAAGTTAAGTTCTAATTGCCCTCCTGTAGGTGGCATGTGTTGTCATTGGCAGGGGAAGGTAGCGGTTTCTATACCGTTTGTGTAATAACCACCGATAATTAACCACCATTCCGGAAGAGTGTCGCCCAATAGCTGTGGTTTCTCCCTGGTGGGATTATATGAAATTTTAAGACAAAAAGATTGTATTTTTACCCACCATCTTTCCCGTTTTCTCTAAGGAATCTGATCATAAAATCTATTATCAAAGATGTTTAATTAAAAGGATTGAAATACAAAATTGATTCAAACAACAAAAATGGAGTATATATTTGAAAATCCATCGTGATGAATTGATTCGACAATAAATGCCAAAATCCTTTTGCATAAGTATGCTTCATATATGCGTACAGGGATTAGAGAAAGAGTTTCAGAAAGATTCAGAAGATTTTGTGGCAACGCTATGTTACTCGCTACTTTCTACTTTCTATTATACTCGCTAATAAGAGTATTATTCACCCTCCCCCCTCTCCTGAAAAAATTTCCAAACCTTAGGTCAGAAAAGAAAACAACAGACACTTTGTATTCCAACGGCCAACATCACTAACAAAATATGACCATTTGGCGTCGATTTGTCCTTCCTACAGAGTCTATCGCACGCTTCTTGATGAGGTTATTGCAGATTAATCTTTGGCCCGTGGTCGCTGGTACTTGAAAATTGAAATGATGTTTTAGACGCGTTCTCCACCGATCGAAATCACTATCTGCCTCCAAATTACGATTCAGGAGTCAGAAATTCACAGTCAGAAGGGATGGATTTAAAGCATTGCGTTTCTCAGTTATCGTATTTTCACGTTTCTGAAATTATAAAGGGTAAAAGCAAAAAGTTGAATGACGAATTGGATTTGGTTTAAAATTTGGCGGGCATTTGCAATATAGATGTTGAATTCATGTATTGAAATTTATCTAATGGGCTTTCTTCGTTTCGTATTTATCTCATTATATAATCGCACATTCTAACAACCGGAGGAGATTTCCTAAAAATAGATTTTGCTAAAAATTGGATAGATATCTACGAGTTGGGTGCAAGGACTCTCTACACGATTTCACCGATCTCATTCATAGAGTTTTTGAGATATCATTGTCACGGACCGATAGAGAGACATTTTTTTCCCCAAAATGAATTTTTCGATGTCAGGGGTTCTGAAACCGTGAGGCGAATCAAAATCTCAAATTCGAATTTTTAGACGCTTACAGTGTTTTCTCTGTAGAGTGGAACCGGTTTTTTGTGGTTCTTGTTTTGGGATTTTTATTTTGTGCCATACTTTTATGCGGCATTTGAATTTCACTGATGTTGGTATTATTATGCCATTTTTACGTCCTTTATTGATGTGCAATATGTGTAGTATACAATATATGTTTATATCACGTCTACGAATTCCAGCATTTTATTCTGAAAATAAATCAACTCTAAAATCTCCAAGTGATGAAAGGGACTTCGAACCAATAAATCATAAAAAAATGCACATAAGGGATTGCAACAGATAATATTCAATTAGGTGCATTTTGAAAAATATTCTATGTTTAAACTTAGAAATTAAATTAAAAAAATGTTTTCATCTGTAATTTAATTATTTATCTTATTTGGAAAGAACTTTCTCATTATTTCTCAAATTTTTAAAAATTTCTTTTAAAAATTTTTTATAATGTAAAACTCCATTCACCGCATAAAATTGTTTAATTATTAATATGCTATAAAAATGATTAGTTTACAGCCATTTATTAAGTTTTGGAATATTTTGTGCGATTTCTTTTATTCGGTTCCTATGTATCGCACAAAAAATTTATATTGGAGTACTCTCTCTCTCTCTCATATATATATATATATATATATATATATATATATATATATATAATTATACGGTACACATTACAAGTCTTTTATCACTCAAAAGGATTTCCAAAAACTCTTTGAATTGATAAGTCGTCACTTCACATGCAATATTTCCAATCTCGATTCTTTACGTTTCTTGACTAAGAAATAATTGAATTCTTTCCGATCCTTAATGGACATTTTTTGTACTTTTTTAAACAAATAAAGCATCATTTTCTCCCGAAACATACATCCGTTACAGGTTGCGAAAAATTCAATTTTCTGGCTGCGATTAAAACTTAGTAAATCAGATTGCTAATATTGATTTTTAAAAGTGACGTACGGTAAAAATTGTAGGACATTCATATGGCAAGTGGAGGTAGGTCGTAGAAAGAGAATGGTCAAAAGCTTTTTAATATTTTTAACTAGAGAAATAATTCTAATTAAAAAATATAATGAAATACTTGAAGGAAGGTTCGTAAGAAAAAATACTCTTTGAAGCAAAAAAGTACCATAAAAAGTTATGTCATTGATCCAATTAATAAAATTGACTTCCAGCGACTGAAAGTCAATTTTCCGATTCACAATTCAAATTATATTTTGATTCTAAAATCCATATTGTGCTCCCAATCACTATATTTCCGCAATGCATGATGTTTCGTATACTGCATCATGTTTTTGTGCGTTTCTACACGAATGCGATAAAGCCATGTAACATTGGAGATTCTTCCTTTTCAACGCACATTGAATGCTCTTTTAATGGCTTCGATGCTTTTATTCCCGACTTAGTTTGCTCGTCTTCTTTTACTTGATTCTTAAGTGGCAACAAAATTTCAGTTCCTAGTTATTAAAATCCCACCAATTGCGACCATGGCAGTATTTTTAGTTTCATTCCTACAATAAAATACATTATTAAAAATCAACTTAAAATAATTTTTAAGAATTAATTGAAAATAAGATTTCATTTTTAAGAATTAATTGAAAATAAGAAGACTATTATTTCATAAATCATAGTTGGGAAAACGGAAATTTGGCATCATGGTAAAGAAAACTGTTTGAATTTTTAAAAATGTAAAAATCCCTTTTACATGACTACATTAATAAAGTATTACAGCATAAAAGTTTCATTTTTACCATACTTTTATTACCGTGAAAAAACACTAACATTTCGTTTAGTTTTTAATTTATTAAAATTTTAAAAATTGTATTAATTTTAATTTATTCTTAATTTTTATTGCATTAAATTTTTTTTAAAAAAAACTCCTCCGATACGCATATTGTTACCTTTCAAAGCACGTATTTGCTAAATTTGATAGTTTTAGTTTACTGGTCTGTAGCGTGCTAACACGCATATACACTTAATCTTATTGTTCCATCAAGCAACCGCATTCGAATTAAAATTTTCTATTAATTCCAAGTAATCCGCTCTTGAGAGCTCTCTCAGCTAAACTTATTAAATTTGAGCGAAATATTTTGAACTTCGATAGACATTTAATAAAGGCTGTTTTAAAAGCCTCGGACCACTGCGCAATTCTCATATTTTTTGTCTTTTTTTTTCCTAAAATTTTAATTGGGAGCACAAACGAATAAGCTTCAATTAATACGAAAACTTTTCTGCTGAATTGAGACAAGTTTTTTTGTAAAAAAAATGCGTTTAGAAAACAAAATCATTCATTACTGATTTTTATATGCACTACAGAAATTTAAAAAAAAAATTTATGCAATACCTCGCAGAATTATTCAACATGCATTTTTTTTTGGTTTGGTAAAGTCAGTTCAGTGGCAGTTCAGTCAGGCAATAAAATGGTCTTGCCTCACCGTTTCCGTCAAGGAACTTTTCGTCCTCCATCATGCAGTTAAAGCAGATTTAAAAAAATGACCAGAGATATATATACGTATTGCCATTCACGTGGCATTAAAATAGGTGGAAATTTTTAATTATTTGATCTGTTCCATAAGTTTCGCTGTTCCATTCAATGAATAACTCAGCGCATTATTGTAATTGTAAATAAATATTTCATAACATTGAAAAATCAGAGATGAAAGGCATCTTCATCTATGAAACGCAGCATTCGAGGAGCAGAAATCGCAACGAAGTGTAAGCAAATTATTGTAGTAATTTCAAATTATTTCATTGAATAGTTTTATAGCTGCATTCGATTCAATGCTTCGCTTCAATAATGATTAGAGCTGCGAGATAAATGTTTAGGATTTGCTGTGTCACTAAAAATCGAGCCGATTTTATTAAAAATATCAAGAAACAAGCTTTATTAAAAACTTGAGCGCAAAAATAGGCTTAACTGTTGAATATAATTGAAACAGAGGCATTCATAATTTCAGTCATAT
>JAOUZG010017137.1:122712-135272 GCA_026289955.1 Argiope argentata | reverse complement strand
CTATCTGTGCACTTTTTAAGAGATGATAAAGTCTTTAATATATCGAGAATATTTCTCAATTTTTTAAATAAATTTTAACTTCCGCTGTATTCATCAGAACTGCATACGATGAGTGAGAAGCGATTTCCTGATTACAACTGCAGAACATTTTGATCTTTTAAATATTATTCCATAGAAATGTTTAAAAAAATGTTTGTGAAATTTCTTGCCGCAATATGAACGTATTAAGAAGAAAAACAACTAGTGTTTTGCGCTCAAACTGTTACAGAAACATTGCTGCTTAATTAACTATTAGATCAATAGCCAGTTGGTTGAACAATAATTGCAATATTTAGATGCAATTTTTTGCATACATTGAGAATTGTACTTCATACTGTAGCTCCAGCTCCCATACGCAAATTCTGAAATCTTAAAATGAATATTGTAAAATGTGGATAAGATATAAACTAACAAACGAATCAAGCTTGCGCACGGTGTTCAGCACAAAAAGTTAATAAAATAATTTCTGCAGTTTCCTTTAAATAAGAAATACAAGTCAAAACCATGAGAAAATAAACGAATCCCATCAATGTTGTCATTGTATTATATTAATTGAAAAGTTTTGAAATCCACTTTTATAAAAAAAAATTCAATGAGGGAAATCATTTTACTTTGGAAACAATAAAATAAGCTGAGGTAAGATCAACAGGATGGTTAGAAAATTGATATAAAACCATTTATAATTTTTATAAAACCGTTAATAACCGTTAAATAACCATTAAATACATAAAATTATTTGATAAAATTACTTTTTAATTTTTTGCTTCAAATAATCATTATAATTTCAAATATTACAAAAAATAAAATGTAATTATTACAAAAACAATGATTCCGTTAAGCTCTGTCATGAATTTGAGGTTCCTAATTATTTTTCATACAATTAATTAATGACCGAGGTCACAACTTAAATAAAAATTATGCTTCTCCGAAATTAAGTATTTCGAAAAACTAACACAAATTAAAAAAATTTTAAAGAAAGAATATTAAAATGTTAATCTTCTGATTAACATTTTAATATACTTTCATACAATAGAAATACAACAGAAGACTATAGTAAACAATAACTGCATATTCTACAAAAGAAAAATAACCTTTCTACATTTTACAATTGTAATATAGCTAAATATTTTTAGTTCACAGTTGAAAGACATTTTTCAAGGCCATCAAAATGCTGAACAGAGGGAGCGATCGCTCTGAAACTTTCGTGTATCCTCTGCCATTAAGATTTTGTTATCCTATTCAGGACAAAATTATGGAGGTCGCGAATTACTTGCGAGTCAGTGTTGAACGACAACTGGTCGCATCCAGGCGTGCATTTACCATTCTCACCGAATCTATAGCGGGGCCCCCTTCCTCTCGACCTCTCTCTCAGCGATGCCAGCCGCCCATCGGCATTTCACAAGGAACCGCAACAGCTATCAAAAGATAACGCGCCTGATTTCATTTGTTGCATTTTTGTGTTTCCGTGCATACGAAAGTGCAGACCAACGGACGGCGAGACGTTCGACGAAATGGGTTCGAAAATTGATAAATATCTACACTTTAAATCTTTAATCAATAGATAATATTAGTAAGTACTAAATTTTGTCTACTTTTGATCTTTGCGTTTTGTAGTTATCGTGTTCACTTGCATTTGAAAAGACAGACAGACTTCCTGTGAATGGATTTTTAAAATTTGCCAGAAAGCTACAAATTTGGTCATAATCTCACATACCAAAATTCAGCAATCCAGCCTCCAACATTTTCTATTTATCGCGTTAACTGATGTACGTAAGACACAACGAGTATTTTTCGAACTCGGAGAGACCCGAAACGAAAAGGTCGCCCGGAATCAAGAGTGCGAATTTTTGACGATCCTACCACTTCCTCCGCAGATCGCATATGAGAGGGCAAAAATGAAAATTCCTCTCAGGCATACAATGCGATGGCAAAGTTTTACGATTTTACAGTAAAATTTCACAACATTATGGATAATTAATGCCAGTTTTTAGTAATATATTTTAATATCATAAATGACGAGAAATAAAATTTTGATTTAGTTTATCATTTTTTTGAGTAACTAAGTTTAAATATTTTCCAACTCTTTAATTTTTTGTCTCTGAACATAAAATACAATGGTTATTACGGGATATAATAGCATGCATTTATCTCAGCAACTATCTGCTCGATGGCTCGACTTTCCACTTTTCTTCTCTTCTGAATGGCTCTTGACCAAAATACGTTGAACTGAGTAGACCTTGAGTTGCCTGATAATGTAATTTACCTTTCCTTTGGTTAGTTCCGTAATGCGAAAAAAACTTGAAAGAGATTTGGATTTCAAAAAGTACGATCTAAATCTGGAATAACTGCCTCATCTTCGATTCTTTGAGACGCCATAAATATTTTTTTAACAATGAAAAAAATAGGAAAAAAAAACAGAATTACAGCCACTCCCAAGAAAGAGCCCTCACTCATTTATGCGCGATTCGAGATGTCGCAGGATCGATAACGACGTCCGCAGGCTATTAGTTACCAAAGAGGTGCAAAGGATTTTCGCGCCCCGTCGACGGAGATAGTCAGCTCGAACACAGTTTACAGGGGTGCATAGTGATGGCATAAATTACTTTAATTTAGGAACCCCTTTTCTGATTTTCCATAAGGTTCCGGATACTTTGCGCTGTCTCTTCTCGTGCGACTGTTTTGGCACGCACATCTGGGAATTTCTTGCCACCGCAAAAGGCTAAGTATACGTTCTAAATTATATAAGTTATGGTTTGCGTTTAGACTCTCAAGAAAGCTGAGTTTTGTAATTAAATAATGTCTTTATATTATTATGCACGATATATCTTAAATATTAGATTCAAGAACTAGTTAGTAACTAATAATTATTACGGCGTATGACATTACTGACACAAAAAGTTTTCCGAATTGCATCGAGGAGTGATAAGCGCGGAAGTTTATTGCTGTCCTTTTGAATTTCTTATTTTGAATCTCCCGAATTGCATTTCGAAAACACATCGACACTGCGAGCATCCGGGTTGCACGCTTTTAAGTTTGCGACAAACGCGTGACAGTTCCACATTAACAGGCGAAATGATCCGCTTTGTATTCTGTAAACAGTTTTTTTTTTCTCAAATGAATAACCGCAAGGGCCCACTTATCATTGATTTTTAAAATAAGTTTTCATGAAATATTTCTCAACTCGTACTAAATGTTGATGCTAAGGTTACTAAGATTTAACTTATTCTCTTGCTTATAATTCGACTCATGGACGAAGAATTCAAAACAAAATTATTTTTATATATTCTCTTTATTCATTTTGAAGAAATTAGGACAGTTAAAGGATACTACTTTTACGATATTTCTGTTTAAAAAATCGAAATATAATAAATATGAGCATAGCAATCTTGTCAAAAATCCCCCCCCCCCCCCCAAAAAATAGCATTTGGCGGAAGTTGCATATATAGTAAGTCATTTTGCTTTTCTAGATACAGAGGAAACGCAAATTCAGCATTTATTCTGTACTTATAATCGTATATTCATTCGTTTTTCAAAACTTAAAAAATCTTCAATATGCATTATAAAGGAAAAATGACGAAAAATTCTCATATCCAATATGGAAACATTTCAAATTCGAATCAGAACAATTTTTCTCACCGAAACTTTCTCACATAAAAACTCGCATATGAGAATTTGTACTTTAAAAATGTTTTTGTCCAACCTATTAAAATCAAAATTTGACATAGATCAAAGCCAATTATGAAATCATAGAAAAAACCTAATCCATTGAAATCACTCTGATTTTGAATGATCGCATTTACGTGCTTTTGGAAGTGCAAACTGGTAAAAGTATTTTGATTTTATTCCAAATTTCATAGCGGCCCGTTGTATCGATGTTAAATAAGTGCAGCGTCATGGAATTTTATCGTTTCCAAATATCTTCATTTTGTGAATGTGCGTTCACTTCTATTCGAGCAGCCGGACAAGCGAATTTCCTCTGACTAGATCTGGCCCAAAATTTGATAATAATATGTAAAACGGATGCATAGGCCACACCACATTTTATTCTATCTAAAGCGGTTTTTTTAGACACCTTCGACACGCATGGCCAATGAGACTGACAGAAATGGCCAAAAGTGGATTTTTGAATTTAGATCTAAAATGGGTGCGTCAAAGTTTCGAATTTCAATTTTCCGGTAAGTGCGACACTTTCTTCTGGGCAGATTGCCAATCGGGCAAATGATTACATTTCTAGGGTCAAGAGATTTAGTACGATTGATTGCAGTATCGTTGCAAATATATAAATACATGACGCTTTATGAAATCATCACAGCCGTTTTTATAATGATATCATTTCATTTATTCATTTTCCTGCGTATCAGTGAAGGATTTAGGATTTCATGGCCGTAAGCAGGTTGTAAGGCCTCATTTAATAAGATGCTTTGTATAGTTTCACATTTTCGTGCATTTTTTAACGTGTTATGGATTTATTATAGGTTAATATTTTTATGTTATTTATTTTATAAATATATCTTTTACTTTTTAATTCCAGATTGATCGGTATCAATATTTCTGCTATTCATTTCCGGATTCCGAGACTAGCAGTTTTTTTTGGCGGCTGAATTTCGCTCTGGAATGATGCACAGAAACACTAGACTCCTAATTTAGCGAATAATCTGAATGCAACGTATTCCTAAATATCAACTTTTCATTTCTCTTCTCATCCCTTTTTTTCTTTAGACAATATAAGCGTCATCTGACGCATGCGCAAAAGAGTGGAGGGATTTCCAAATCCGAGAATGTACAGAATAAAGTGTTATGGCGATAGATATTCATTTTTATAAGCACTTAATATTTGGTCAACTATACTTGGGCAAGAGTAGTATTTTCCCAATAATTTATCCTTTACAGTACTATTTTTATATTTTTTTGCAAATTATTTATCTTGCCACTAGAAGTTCTTAATTGACTTGTCTGCTGCCGTTTCTTGACCTTGTGATCAACAAGGGGCTGGTGGCGAGTTGCCTAGTTGGAAAATTGCCCCTGCAAGGATCCATGTAAAATATCGCTTTTGGATTGTTCGGGTGTCTTATTCCGGAGGCCCGCACCAGAGAGTGAACTCGAAAAAAAATCTTATTGCAGCAGTTCGCTTTCTTAGACGATAAAAATGCTCCAATATGCTGAGCATACTCGAATACAGAAAATACCACCAGAAAATTTATTCGAAAATTATTTTCGAATCTTAAGTCCTTGAATTTTGAAGATATAAATACTTTTTCAAGATTATGCTCCTATGATTGTCAGAAGGAGAGCAAATAAGGACACGAGAGTTAAGTAAAATTTGAAAAGTATTTTTTTTTCACGTAAAATGTTTGCATTCAATTTTAAGATAATATTAATTACATGTAACAGTTATTTATCTAAAATATTCCTTTTCTTTACATATTTTAAATCCACATAAAACCATGTTTATGAATACATTTCTACTAGGTATTTTACGATTTTCAAACAAACAAAATATATTTTTTAATGTCACTTAAATGTCCGTTGCGCGACCTTCGTTTCAATTTGGGCACGCCGTCGATGGATAAGATTAAATTATTTCTGGACAACTTCGGAGGTTTCATTAAAATAATTTTTTTCAGATTTGATTATTATGTTAGATTCTATAATTATAAAATCACGCAATTCAGGAAATATTAGAATAGCGATGTAAAAGGTTTTAATCATATTATAACCAGATTCATAAATATAATATTATTAATAATTGTACTATAATCAATTTCATAATAATTAACGTAATTATAGTTATGATATGAAATAATACAAGGACACTTAAGAGCTCGCTATCGACGGCTCATAATATTTGCCGTTGTTTGAAGAAAGCTGCCCAGCAGTGCGAAGGCTGAACAAATTTGGAATTTCCAGCCACGGAAGAGGACATATCCAGAATCCCCTCGCCTTCTGCCGGCTGAAGGGCGACACTGACACTGACAGGTATTTTTAACTTCAATAATACAGGGTAAGTCAAAATGAATATAGCGATTACAAACGGCTATAACTATTTAATGAAAAAAGATATATCGATAAGATTTACACAGAATGTAGACGGAACTTCAAAATTTATTAACGTAAAGCGCACGTGCAGCCAAGCGGATGCCTGCGCATGCGCGAAATCGAACTTCGCAACGACAAGAAACCTGTTCAGCGCGGCGTCTCATTAGTGGAAATGGCTAGTCCCGTGCAGAAAGCATTCTCTGTGTTGGAATTTCACAGTTGCCGTTCTGTTATTACAGTGCAGAGAAAATTTCGTCAGCGGTACAATGAAGAACCTCCAAATGCGAACAACATACGCAGATGGCATCGGATGTTTGAGGAAACAGGATGTTTGTGCAAAGGAAAAAGTAGCGGAAGGCCACGTGTTTCATCGGAAAACGTTGAAAAAATTCGCGAAACGTATCAACAAAGCCCACGGAAATCGACGTACGAAGGTAGTAGGGAGTTAAACATTCCACAAAAAACTGTATGGCGTGTTCTCAGAAAGAGGCTGCAAATGAAACCGTGACCGTGTGACCAAGGGAAGTCACATAGAACATCTATGACTTCTGTATATAAAATTTTGAAGATTCTTCTACATTCTGTGTAAATCTTATCGATAAATATTTTTTCATTAAATAGTTATAGCCGTTTGTAATCGCTATATTCATTTTGACTTACCCTGTAGTTTCTGACAGTTTTCTCCTCTATTCGCTATGATTAAGAATCATTAAGGCAAATGAACGCGAAAGAAGACATTTTGAATCATTATAAGTAATTTTATTTAATATTATTAGAAAATCTTTGGTTAAAAAACTAAGACCAAGGTCATTTTGACTACATATTATAAGATTCTTTTTATTTTCATGCAAATGAAAACTTAATGAATTAGCGCATCTGAATTTTAAAAAAAATATTTGAATTTTATTCCGAATTATTTTAATCAAGCATTAAGATATATTTTCCTCTTTTTCAGAAACATTTTAGGGTTGTTTAATTTAGTTCCATTTTCATCCATTTTGATTTTACAGTTTGGCAATGAATTCTTCATGGATAAAAGTTATTATTGCTTTATAGTTTTTAAAAGCAAAATGAAAGCAAGAAATAGTTTTTTAAACTTTGCAAAATAATTAAGGAAACACAAAATCAAATAACGGATTTTATTTGCAAACAAAAAATTTGGTTACTTCTTTTAGATTCAAACAGATGAAAATTCTTACTTCCTTGGATACTTTTTAGCCATTTTATACCAATTTTCAATCTCAGACGTATTAACAATTGTGAATTCATAACATCTGTTCTTCAGACTCAAATTTATAGGCATATATATTATGTGTTCAATAATGTGTTATAAATATAAATAATGTGTTCGGAATTCTTAATGAAAACCACATAGCAGTTGTTGTTTTTTAATTTGCTACAGCATAATAAGCCTAAAGGGAAACTAAATAAATTTAATTCCTAATTTTTTTGTAAGCTCCAGTGTAGAACATTGTAGTGATTCCATTATTATTTTATGTTTGTCAAAAATTAATTTCTAACAGTAGGACGAGAGTAGGAATAAAAAGAATCTTTGCAAAGACAATCATTTGAAAAATCAGTGTTTATGATATCTTTAAAAAAATTTGCTAGTGGTATAATTAACGAATTTAAAATAAAAGGAGAAAGAACATATACATCTGTCTAGAATAAAGTAATATTATATCTACGTCTATACTTATAATAAAGCTCAATGTGTGTGTGTGTGTGTGTGTGTGTGTTGGCCCTCTACAGGTCAGACTGTTCGACCTACAGTTACCAAATTTGACACGTGTAAGCCTTAGGGGCTAGGAACGTGCCCCAAGGCTTTTTTTATTAGAATTTTAATTTATTCAATATTAAGCGAAATTTTTGAAGTTTTTTGGTGATAAATTCTTAAAATATTACAGCACAAAATTGATTTTTGCATGAAATTAAAGCTCAAAAATTATCTTTTTCAATTATGCTGATGTTTTGACCTATAAATTCTATTTCTACTTTTAATGAATTTTTAAAAATTTAATTTAATTATATTTTTTAAGAATTTATTTCGTGTAAAATAAAAAAAAATTATCATAATTTCTTGAACGGACAAGCACTACGTGCTCATGCAAGTTAAATTATATTTTGATTCATTTTAGTTGTTTCATTGAATAAGTAACTTTAGTATTGTAAACGATTAAAAAAAACTTTGTCTCGTGTTCATTGTTTAAAAAAAATCACATTTCGTATTTATTTCATTTCATATAATCCCGTGCTCAAAATGACATTTTTCTAGGTCTTATTTGCGGTATTAATGAACCTTACATTCTTAAATCAGAGTTTTTGTAAATGTGATGGCATCTCGTTATTACACTCCCTTCCGAAAGTAAAGCACGAAGGTGTAAAATGAAAAAAAAAATCAACAAATACTGCTTTGATTGGCCCACATTCGCTAGGAAAGTAGCATATATATTTATGCATAAAACAAAATCAATAATTATATACAGAAATGAGAACAATATTAAATTTTTGAAAGTTATCGGATAATGACATACTGGGGAACATACTAAAACAGAATTATGTATAAAGTGAAAATTAACAGCATAAAATGAAAAAAGCACATTTATAGGTTATGCGATCCCCCTCATCTTTACAAAAAGTTTACACCTTGTGACCATGCTTTCATTTAGGGGTCAACCACCACAGAACTAAGCAATCGCCATTCTTCTTGTAGAACAGTTTAGAGCTTAATAAGAGAGGCTGGAAGAGGGAAACGTGAAGATACAGCACGAACGAGAGCATCCCGAAGATTTCCAATGGGATGAAGGTCGGGCGAATACGCTGGCCACGCCAAACGCGCAATCCCTTCACTCTCCAGGCAATCATCGACGATGTTAGTTCTGTGGGATCGTCGATTAAAACATAAGAAGGGCCAACTGCTGCAGCGCACAATCTCACAATGGGTTCTAGGACTTCATCTCGATACCGGGCAGCCGTCACAGAACCCCGTTTAAAGATGTGCAGGTCGGCGCGGTGTCCTAATGAAATCCCTACCCACACCATAATGCTTCCGCCTCGGAATGCGCGATGTTCGGTGAAGTTTTGGAGCTGATTGCGTGTTCCTTGTTCATATGTTATCTTTGGCGTACAGTAGCTGCAGATATCGTCTTACCAATGGACGCTGCAACCATAGATGTCACACGTGTGGAGGTCGCACTGCGATTCCGCTTGGGTACAATAGCAATATATCGATCTTCCGCGGGGGTTGTGACTCTTTTGTGACCGTCTACGGGCTTTTAGACGACTGTCTGTGTGGTTTGGAATAGTGTCCATAAACTTAAAACTACCGGATTATGAACGCCGAAGAAAAGAGCAACATCTATGTTCGACTGTCCTGCTTCAATGCGGCCCATAGCACGCCAGTTCTCAGAATCTTCCATTTGTCTTCTAGAAGTCATAGAAACCCGTATGTCTTGAAAACACATTGTACGAAAGTTTTAAGCACACTCAATCAGCACTTACAATCATCTTCTGTAACTCTTCATAAATCTGTCTTCTTATAAGGCAGCCCTTTTTGCATATTTCTTCGCATGAAAACGCGATTGGCTGTGTAACGTTTTGGCCGAGGCTACTGGTGAGTTGGGCCGTAAACAAACCAGGACTTGGAGAAATAAAAATCTATTTATTTCCAGCTATAATACATATATAATTTGCACAATTACACCTTCTTGATTAAATAGGTTACGAACACCTAGGCAATTACGTTCGGAGTTCCACTAGGGGAAGGTGCTATGCCTCAAATAGTAAGGTAGTCTCTCTTGTAGAAGGGTGGAGTTCTTGAAACTCCCGCAAGATCTGGCCCGAGGCTCGGGATTCTCTGCTTGTCGATTAACCTGCTGGGTTTTGTAGAGCGTAAGGTGATGAACTGGCTGGAAGAGCAACTCAGACGACAGCTGTTCAACTAATTGGAGGTATTTCCAAAGCTCGGATGAGCTTTCACACTTCAGACGAGACGCTGAATGGTTCCAAAGGCTCCGATGAACTCCACGTGGGCTCGGCTACAGGGCGAGTACCTTCCAAATTCTCTCCTGAGAATTTTCCACAGAATTCCAAGTTGAATCCTCCCTCCAAGCACCAGCGGTTGCTTCGTCGGTCTGCTCCTAACACTTCGCTTTCAATACCTCTCCTCCTTTTTATATCGGTCTCAAAAACCGGCCCTCGATGGCAAATGACCAATCACAAGAGAGGGGGAAACGGCGATTAGCAAGGAGACGTCTTGGTTCCGTCTAGTCTGCAATCTCCACCTTCCACAAATTCCTCCGTTATCTATAATTGCTTTCCCGTGGGAATGCAATTTCATATATTTCTCCTTATCTATCCGAAAACGTCACAGCTGTGACATATTTGCATTTTTTCTTTTACCTCTGCAGAGAATGCATCCTCTTCAATCCTGATTGGCTTCCGGAAATTAGCATTTTCCTCTCCGTGCTTAACTTTTGGATGTGAGTGCAAAAGCTGATTTTTTGAGATCCTCGTGCGGATAAAAATTTTATTTTTCGCCTTTTTTGGATTTTTGTTGACGCCACAAATCTCATTTCCAAAACATCATGTTCTTACATGATAAAAAATTGAAATTTATTATGTTTTATTTTAAGTTATCATGCGTGAGCATCATTATTTTTTAAGTGAATGTTTATCTGAATTAATTTAAATCATTAGGCAGTTTTGACCGGTTTGAAACCGTCACGTGACTACCAGATTTCGCGAGCAGATATTTAAAAAAACTTTTTTTTTAATTCTCTGAATCAATCAAACAAAACTTTTGTCTTACAGCATTTTTTTTTTTTTGAAATACGTTTTAAATTGGTTTCAAATGGGCATTTCGATGGTCAGTGTTTTTTCATGTAAAAACGTTTTTAACACCAAACACTTTGATTTACTCGCTAGAAAATTAAAAATGAAAGTTTTAAATAAAATTATATTCCAATATTTACAGCACTTTGAGAAATACAATTAGTAAGATTGCGCTTATTGTTAAAGTAGAGTAGACATCGTTAAGTTTGCCTTACGTTTATATAATTTAAAGTCAATTCTAGGTTATTACTCTTTTTTTTTAAAACTAATTAGTCTTTGTAAATTAATTTTTTAGCAGCTTTTGTAGATTTACTATCCAGGAAATGTTTTTTTTATTCTTCTTATTGAGTGTGACAAATGCAACAAAAATTCTTATCATAATGGAAATAATTATAATGGAATGGTTTTATTTGCTGAAATTCCTGCCAAATTTTAATTCTGTAAGAAGACGAATTGCTCAAATTTTCCTTTTTCTGTCGTCCTTATGCTTACTTTCAGTTGTAATCTCGGAACGAAAAGGAATTGTTCATCGCAGAATTCTTATAGAACTCTTTTTCCTGTGAATGTCGGATTTTATGCCTTTAAACCTCAAAATATTTGTAAATAATCACTGCCGTAGCAGAAATTTTATGTACATCTAAATTCTGACTGAGATTAATTAAAATTGCTTCATTAGTGCATGAAAGGCAATGGATTATTTACTGGCGACCACATAAAATTTATCAGAATGCTAAATTAGTCAGTGACTGATTTGATACGCTTTAACACTTATGATATCATTAATGAATAAATACAATAACTAAAACTGAAAGAGAATTTAAAAAAACCAAACGATAATCTTGAGGGCGAGATTAATTATTTAAAAGTAAGAAATCGTAAGCAAGCTAGAAGATGACGTCAATTCATAGAAAGGACGAACAAAAAGCAATTGATAATAAGTTGAAAGAAAATAGAATAAATTGATAATTTCTGTAGAAGTAAAATATTTTTGCCTTCATGTTTTTTTAAAGTTTTAAAACAATAAGACATAATTTTAATTTTTACTTTTACTTATATGAAGAAGATACATTGTGCAGATCAAAGAATTCACCTTCGGGAACGTAATGAACCTCCGCAATTTAATGAATCATGCCCAGATAAAAATTCATCTGCTTTCAAAGAAGGATTCGTAATGATAAAGCTGTATTGGTAAAAGAAGGACAGATTTTTGAAAACGCATTTACTTTCAAAGAAGCATGCATAATAATTAATGCAATACTGGTAAAAGCAGGTAAAAATATCTTTTACCGTATATATCGGAAACATCAAAGCCTTCAAATCAAAAAATATCATGTTCTCACATGATAAAAAACGCATCATCTATCATTCCAAATTAAACACATAAAAATGTCATTTTTATTCAGGATGTGTCTTCATGAAATGAAACATAAAACATGACATTTTTGAAAAGTAAAGAAATGTTTTTCTATATTTTACTACAATATATATATATATATATATATATATATATATATTACTAATTTAATTAAACACTTTTATTTAAGGCAAATATGGTTTAATATCTAAAAGACATCTTCTGTAATCGGAATCCAACAGCTAATTTGTAAACTTTTTGTATTATATATACATTTCTTAACAAATGGTCTAAGCGA
>JAOUZG010017137.1:87579-122312 GCA_026289955.1 Argiope argentata | reverse complement strand
ATAAATGGATCTCGAAATGCGTTGCTAAGCGCAAAACTAGAGAACGGCTCGACCAATTAGGCTAATTTTTTTAATATTTCCGTTAAGACACGAGGATGGTTCTTATTGAGAGAAAAAATGAAAAAAACTGCGAGGAAAACAGTTAAAACGACACTTTCCTTACTTTCCCGCCAAAAATCTTCCTTTCCTCCCCCTATACCAACTGAGCAAGATAGCAAGAATTAATAAATTATGATTTGTTTAGAAAGAAATATGCGAAGTTAGTTAATTTTCATTTATATATAACGGGATGTTTAATAAAGAAAGAAAATTGTTGTTTTTATTATTCGTTTGTATGGATATTTAATCTAAGTCTGGGCGGGGAAGAAATAAAAGAGTAACAAAGGGAAAAAAGGATTTGTAGAAAGAAAAGTAGTGAAGAAAAAAAGGATAGAAAAAAGTAAAGTGTGTGTGCGTATGTCACCATTATTTTCTCTGTGCGTGGCATTTTCCAAGCTGTTTTTAAACTGTCGCATCTCTTGAAAACCAATTATGTATTTATTTGTTTAGTGTGTTGACATTTATGAAAATTTGAATTTCATTATTCTACAAAAACGTAGAATTTTAGACCTTTCCTTCCACTATTTAAGTAAAATATCAATTCAGGGACAATCATTGCTCGGTAGCAGATGAGAGTTGAGTAGAGAAAGATGAGTAGTACAATGAACAAAACATCGGAAGAAAATAATACTAAATAATACTATAAATGAATTATATGACTATCAAAATTTGTTTGGTTTAAAAATATTTTGGTGAAAAACCTGTTATGAGACACAGCTATATAAAATATTATATGAAAATCTTAGCGAGCATTAACACTGGCGAACCGACTGGTCGCCAAAGCCGGTTAGTATATATATATATATATATATATATATATATATATATATATATATATAAGGTTTAATGATAACGATTTTAATCCAATTTCATGCTTCCTACCAGATGGAGAGACCAGAGTTGAAGGATTCGTGGCAAAGTCTGACATCAATCTGATTTAGTTCCAAAATATGGAGGTCGGTTGCTACCCTGGAGGACTTTCTAGGGGAATCAGCTCAAATTTAGTTTTATCAAGAAAATCTCCATTCCATCTCTCAAGAGAGGTGATTCGACCCAATGGTTGTAATCATTTTTCAACGACTAATTGAAATCAGTCGTCATAAAATCGCCTTCAGGGAAAATAAGTAGCTAAATCATAGAGAGTAATTTCATGCTAAAACGTACATTATCTGACCCATTTTTTTATTAATGAAGAACTTTTACGTTCGTGCACGTTCTTCAATTCTTTTTTGTTCTGTTTTTATGTTTTCACTTTTCCCCCTCTTTTTTATGATTATGGTATCGAATAATAGAATCGCTAGAAGTAATGGAAATGGGTAATAGAATGAATTAAGTTTATATAAAATTTAGATTTTATTAATTTAAGCTTAATAATGGTAAACATTCTAAAAATTTAATATTTAAACCATTTATTAGAATTTATAGAATGTAATTAATTATTTTTAACAATGCGAACATTTGATGCATGGTCGGCTTGATAATAAATAAGACGGTTAAACGTAGAAAAAAAAAAGAGAAAAACTTTCAAACAAGGATTTTCCTTCAGCGGTACTTTCCAGAATTTGCCTGCAAGAGAAAGTGACCTTTTCCTCTCACGTCAGAGCGTGGACTCTCTCCATTAACCTTTCTCCGTCGCAGAGTGTCTATTCCAGTATCATCCCCCGAAGCGTCATTTCGTTGCGCAGAAAATAGTTCAAGATGGCGCCTGCGGTGTTTTCAAATGCTTGAACTAGTTCGATTTTAATTATAGTTTAACTTCACAGTCGGAGGCGCAATCGAAGAATTCCAAACTATCGAACAATGGAAAAGTTGCATTTGCATGGGCAATCGAGAGACCCATTAACAGAATGTTGGCGATTTTTTTTCTTCTTCAAAAGTTCGATGGTGAGAATGATGGAATGTTGGCAAGTTCTAGAACAATGGAGGAAATGTGTGAAAAGAAGACCTTTCTAAATTCTCTCCTGAAATGAGTCTCGCTGACCCAGATGCGGAGACTCTAAGTAGGCTAGACATATAAAGAGCAGGGTTTTGAACTTGCCCTTCGAGATTGCGCTTTCAAGGCCTGCTTTCTGGATACTTATCGGCGTCAGTCCGCTCTCAAAGGTAATTTCTCTCTATTCATTACAGAATTATAAAAAGTAATTCCGATTTCACCAGCATTAAATCTCCAATCTTACTTCGCTCTTGTGTGTATGTTTTAGAATTTCCTATTAATCTATAGATAATTGATATAAGAATTTAAATTATTATACTTCCAATAAAATTAGCAACCGTTTGAGTGCCGAAGAATTCTTGGTATACGACAAGTGAAGCGCGATAGCGCTTCTCCGCACAACAATATGTTATGGCATCTATTTACTTATCTTCACATTCGGCAAGAAAGGTGAAGTTTCTTGTATTATTATTCTAAAGTTATATTAAAAGTATTGCTAAAATATTAAGCTTGTATGTAGAATTTTAAAACTTTAAACGAGCCATTATTGTTTATATAGATTTATTTTCTGTAACTTGGAAACGGCTCTTATGGTTTGGATAAAATTTTATATTTAGACCAGATTTTATTTTATATCCACATAGACTTTTTTCCTTACAAACAAAAAAAAGCATTTTTTGATAAGAAAAATATTGATATAACCTGTTAAGCGTGACTAAATTTTAAAGTTAATAAATTGTTCTTTCATTAAATGAATTTCGTAAGAAAAGAGATACCGTTTAAATTTTAAAAAAGTAGTAAAATTTACTTTTAAAACGTAACAATTTAAATAGTTAGTAAATAATTAATGAAATGAAATAATTTTGGTTCAAAAAATTATAACATAAAAGCTCACTAATATTCCATATGTAACTAATGTTTATA
This sequence comes from Argiope argentata, assembly GCA_026289955.1. Lineage (NCBI taxonomy): Eukaryota > Metazoa > Arthropoda > Arachnida > Araneae > Araneidae > Argiope > Argiope argentata. Next base: position 119,356 of record JAOUZG010017137.1, on the reverse strand, counting down.
AACGAACAATCTACAACACTCTGAATGTGCAATAAAATTAAGAAACAAAAAACAAAGGAACTCGTGAATGGCATGCCGCTGTGAAATGGACATTTTTCATTATTTTCAAAAGCTTATGGAACTAAGCAGTCAAAGGGCATGTTTAAATAGTTGAAAAACATTGCGCAAAAATGAAACACATTTCTTACAATTCTTAATTTTGACTTTTCAAGCACGAAAACAAACTGTAGACGACATTTTAAGTTTACAGGAAATATAAAGGACCACTGAAAATTTTGAACTGCTAATGAATTCTGATTAGGAACAATCGGTTTACCTCTGTTCCTTGAAATTTCAAAGTGTGAAATTCGACAGCTAACAAAACTATCTCACGATTTCATAGAAATTATTATAATTTATTTTTATAAATTATTATGAGCAATATCAGAAATAAGAATGAATTTATTCTTTTCTCTTTTTTATTTTTTTAGTGTATAAAAAACCAATCCTAGTGTTTAGGAAATTAGAATTTTATACATTTCAGGTTTCATACCTATTGAAAATATCCTTTGTGAAGTATTTTGCATATAAAAATATCGTCTTCTCATACTCAAAGTGAAATATGGAGCCAAAAGTATGCCATTTAATCAATCAACTATTTGAGGGCAAGGCCTCTCACGAGAGGGGGGGGGGCGGGTTTGAAATCTGGGTTCGTGATGAGTGTGTGGACGACGATGGGACACATTTAGGATGCGCATTCATGAAAACAGGAAAACGCAATGGCCAGTCCATCTCGGAAGAAATAGTCCTCACACTGTTAGTAAAGCTCATTTACTAATAACTTGACCTCCGCTTGGATGGTCTCGCATGCGGGAGGTCGGGGTCCGCACCGGGCTGCGAATTTTTTTTTATCTTTTTTAATTATTATTATTCAATTGAATATTTACACATACATTTGATTAACATATTTTTAACTTTTTATCCAAAATAAACATTTATTTTCGAAATAAATAATAATGTGAAATTTTTAAAGAAAAAAACTATAAATACAGAGGCATTTTTAAAATAAATAAAAAAAATTATTTAAATTTAATTAAATATTTACAACTATTTTTTATTAATATTCTACTTATTTTTATACAAGGGTAAATGCTTTCTATTTTAATACTGAAGCTGTAATTTGATATTTAAAAAATAGTAATAAATACAACATAAATTATTTTAATTATTAATTATAAATACTCACATCGTAAAAAAAAATTGACGGCTTTTAATTTAAAAACCAAAAATATATATTCTACTTCTTTTTCTTCAAGTTCATAATCGTCTAATGAAGCATGATCTTTAATATTTTCAAGAAGTTCTTCGTCGCGTCTTTCACTCGCATGAATAAGTTCGCCATCACACACAATCATTTTTCAGAGGAAACGTCAAGAGTATCTTGATAAATTTCTTCACCCAATGGCCTCTCTGGAAATGGAAGTTGAAGATTCCGACGCAACACGATTATTTTCAGCTAACAATCCCTCGAAGATAGACAACTGCATATTTTAATCTCAATTCTGACACTTTATTACTGCAGAGTGATTCTAACGTTATTTCTTTCATCTTCAAAGCATTTACAATATCCGGTTTCACAGATCGTTTCCCGTTTTTTCAGTTTCAAAAATAATATGGATATGTTTAAACTTCAAAACATATATATATGTATATATTATTTTTAATTATTTAAAGGGCGATACAAGGCGTATCAATGTTTTATATTAACAATAACAATATTTATTTTTTCGACATCAAATTTATTTTATCTCCATATCTAAATAAACGTTTGCAAATAAAGCTCACGCCGCTGCCCAAGACTTGGCATTCAAAATGAAAAATTAGCTTTAAACGTCAATCTACCCTCCACCCGATACGACGGGAGCATGTTACGCAACATTAAAACAAACACAAAAAATAGAGAGATATTTAGAAATTATCAAAAATAGCTACAAAACAATTTTTATATCACACATTCGGAAATATGTAGACTGTTAAAAAGGTAAAAATATCATAAATCCATAAAACACGGGCGATCCTTTCGCTCCTCGGGAGATTTCAGTTGCAGTGCGATTTAAAGAAAGACGGTTACTTGGCTCATCAAAAATTTCTCCTTCCCTAAGTGTGGACATTATTTCTCTGATATTTGCTGATCGGAAGTTTCTTTCCTCTCCCGGCCAAGGTTTAAGTTCCTTTCTTAGGGGACACAGTGAGTTTTGAATCGCTGTTTAAAATCTGTCTTAAACAAAGAAATGTATCGCATATGCATACCGTAGCTTTTGCTATTTGCACATGCGCAGTTTGAGGTTTTCGTGCATGCGCGGATAAGTTAAAATCGATTTAATAAAACTCCCCTTTTTATTTTGACATGATTTTAACCCTTTATTTACCGAATTTTGTTGCCATCCATTTTTTAACTTCATTTTTTCACCAGTTGTTAAGTTTCCTTTCAGAATAATCCCAGGGAACCCATGAAAAAATTATAATTAATAGAAATATCTTAATTAATTCAATTCCTACGGTACGTATAAATGAACTTCTTGCTATTTGGGTTACATTCTTTGTTTTCTTTAGAATACCATCGACCCAAATAGCCATATTACGAAGTTATAAGCCAGATTTAAATGGTACTTTTAAGTACCGTCGTAAATAAAGGGTTAATGTACTAAAACCTTAATCAATAAATATTATACAAAATGGTATGAATATCTTCAATATCCGTTAATTATTTCTGAACATAAAGACGCTTTCAGGAGACTTCATTTTATACTATGTATAAATGTGCCAAAAATACAAATTAGATTTTTGGTAGCTATTAACCATGTGACAGAAATAAATCGTAAAAAAAAAAAAAAAAAAAAACCAAGCCTCGCTAAGAATCACACGATAGATTCAGCAAAAAGGCTCAGTTGACACCAGAGGTTAATATTTTGTAACTGTGCCGTTATCAACGATATTAGAAAAAATGCGAGAGAGTTTTGAGGAGGTCAAAAGAAGCCATACACTTAAGAATCAAAAACTTATGTAGCCAACGACTTACGGCAAGGAACTGGTGACACGTGACTGCAGATGAACTTCCCTCGACGGAATGGAAGAGTTTCCGAAGGAGGAAGACATAGGAGATCGTTGATCATGACCGATGAGCGCATCGGACCGTCCGAAGCGTCTCCCCTGAGGCATCACCTGATACTCGAAAACTTTATGCTCTCAAATTTTTCTATACAATAACTCTCATGCCATACATATACAAAAAGGCACTTTATGATTTTTAATTCATTGCCTGCATTCGCAACATGATTTTAAAAGGTTTTGGTTTATATTTTGGATTTTAGGTTAAAAGAAAAGAAATGGGGGAAAAAAAGAAAAAAGAAATTGGGTTAAAAGAAAAATATATAAAGCAACAAAAATTTGTGTTGATAGCTGCTTATATGGTCTTCATCCAAAGTTTTATTTCAAGCTTTAAAAAAATTGTTTTTACTAATTCAAGGGAAACTTTCGGTTATTCGTATTATCTAAGTTCCGATTTTTATTTTTCGGAATTAAGTTAAATAGTTACACTTTTATTAAATTAGTGAAATATACTGCTTAGGGCTTCATAAATAACCCGGTATTCAAATATTTGCCCTCTTCTTTTTTGTTAATTTGTCTCAATTTCCAAGAGGAAAACTTCCTTCTCTCTCATTCGATTTCCAAACAAGCGATAGCTATGGCAGGCCTCTTTCAAAAGGAATATTCTAGGCCTATTTTTAAAAACCCACTTATTAATAAAAAATGGTGTGTGTATTTTTTGCGTGTAACCTGTATATTAATTCAAAAGCTGAGATGACCCCAAAATGATTTTGGATGTCTGTTTCCAGACAGACAGATGATGCCATCCTCGACAGAGGCCGCCTTTGACCTATTTATCTAAGCTGGGGACACGCATTTCGAGTCAATCCTCTTCTAACGGGATTTCTTTACTTTTCAAAATATTTATTTAAGAAAATCGCACATTATCGAAATAACCCTATTACAGAATTTATGGCACAGACTGACAAATGCATGCTCAAAATTTAAATATTATAAAAATCTTTTTATAATATTTATAATATTTATATAGCAAAAAATATAATAAAACAAAAATATAGTTCAGATTTTAATCAAATGATTTTTTTTTTAAATTTTGTAGACAGCTCAAAAATTTTTATAATCTAATACCTGGACTAAAAAAGTTTTAAAAACGATTTTTTTACACGATTTGATTCACGATTTGTGAAATATTGACAATTATAAAGTATTTGGAAATGCTTGATTACTTATTCTCTGTTTTAGTTACTGTAAAATATATTGAGAAATCATCATAATAATTTTGTACAAGAAATATTCATTAAATTTTAATAAATGAGATTTTCAGAAGAAAATCAGGATTAAAAAAAACTACGCCTAAATAGATAAAATAGTTTTAAAACATATGTAAATGCAAATATAAAAATCAGAGTAACACCCGCCTCCCCCCCCCCAAAAAAAATAGATTCAGGAACAGAATCCAAACGGTAACAGATTATAAAGCAATCTGTTCAACAATAGGAATATTAAATAAAAATGATCAATTTCTCAGAAGAAAAAAAAACATTTTAGCACAGTCACCTCCTTACAAGCGAGAAAAGCGGTGTCTGGTGCATACCTGAAGGCGCCCCATATCACAGATATTTTAAGGATGTAAGAGCGCATCTTTGGACTTTCCTTAAAAAAAAACAACTTTCATTTAAACGAAGCAACAATGTGTAATATTGAATAAAAAATTATTCAGAAAAGAGATGATGGGGTGGTGTGTCAATAAGGATGTGTTGAAAGCCGCTCAGTTAAGGCAGCAGCATATTCAGGGGGGGGGGGAGACGAGGCGAATATCCGCGATGTTCGCACCTTTTTGAGCGAAGGTTTGACTTTCAGAAGAATCTCAATGGACAGTTGATATGGCCATTTGATGTAGAGTTTCTCGGCCAAACACAAATTCACAGTTTTCCGTCAGCTCCTTAATTTTCGAAGATAAAATATGTGTACTCTTCTTGTAAATAAAAAGTATTTCATCATCTCCCAACAATAAAGGTTTTTAACAATAAATAAAAAAAATCTCTGTTTAATATGTTGGCCTGAAAGAAGCTTCGATAAAGGTTGAAAATTATTCTGAACAATTATTTTTTTCTTCGTTCATTGCATGTTATTCATAGAGCTTTTTGATGAAGCTGTTATTATTGATCCCTTTAACCCCGCTAAAGTTGTGGGTTAATAACACTGAAGTGCCAAAAGCACTGGTACATCTATCTAATATCGTGTAGAGCCCTCACGAACACGCAGAAGTGCCGCGGTAGAGCATGACAGGGGTTGCACTAATTTCAGAAGATATTCTGTAGACATATGGGATGATTCCTGCAGGGCAGTCCACAAAGCCATGGGAGTGCGAGGTGGTGGCGATCTCTTAAGGACAGCATATTGCAAAATATCCCATATGTGGTCAATAATGTTCATATCAGGGTAATAAGGTGGCCTAGAGAGGGAAAAATATTCAGGTATATGCTCCTCAAGACACTCGGTAGTTACTGTAGATATTTGGAGCAGCGCGTTATCCTGTTGGATTCGTCCAAGTCCGTCTGAATGTTCACACAACATTAATGTATGCATAGAGTCTGAAGGGATGTAAAAGTACCACTGACCAGTCATGGTAGAGTCTACACATATCAACGATCCCATTTCATGCTAACAGCTCGCACCTCTTATCCCCACAGAGCCTCCACCAGCTTGAACAGTTTCTTGTAGGCATGAGTTTGTACCACTGAGTCACCAATGGTACCCGAGATAGTTTGTGGCAGCGAAAGCCCATATCAATTTGCCTACGTTGCATAGCGCACACACTGATACCTGTTGAGGGACCTGCATTCAAATCCGCAACAATTTAAGGAAATGTTGAATTCTATCCCGTGCAACGATTCTTTTCAGGCGTCGATGATCCTGTTCTATCAAAGCCTTTTTCAAGCTGATCACTGTCGAAGGTTCGAAGTTTTACCCAAAACCGGGTATTCGTGGTACACGCTAGAAATGGCCGAAGGCGGAAATTCAAATTTCATCTCCATTTTTGGAAATGCTGTGCACCCCTTCTCCTCCACCGTCGATTAATCACCTTTAAAAATAGCTTAAATCTTGATAATCTGCCATTATAACAACAAGAATCTATGAAATAGTCTCCCCAAACGCCTGTTGTCTTACATACACATTATCGACCGCGTCGCGTTAAGATGATTGGTTGAACATTCCTATTATTTGCATACGACCTGCTATACCAGTTTTTCTGGCTCTTTAGAGTGAAACATACACTAAGTTTCCGAAAAAATTCAAATTTAGTAATACACCTGTGGACATGTTGTTGATGTATTGCGTAAAAACTGAAGGGTTAACAAGTCGTTTAGGATTTAATTTTGAGAGAACCCAGAGACTACGCTTCATCTAAATAATAACCATGAAAATTTGTGCAGAATTTATCGGCACTGCTTAGTTAAAATTTAAATGGTAAAATACTTGAAAAGAAGTTTTGAAACTTATTTCACTAAATAAATTCAAATTGCCGCACTATTTCGATCCTTATTTCAAAAGCCTTCGATGAAATTTATTTTTAAAATGGTAATATATTATACAATGGTTATATATATAACAGTTTCTCATGTAAATATTTTAACATGATAATTTTTCAGACTGTAATTCTCAGAATGTGCAACTTACAGGAAGGTCGTCTGTCTGTTTCGTCCATCTAATTCATAAGTACTTTCAACAGTACTAGATTTTTTTATCATGTCAGAGCATGATGTTGTTATTTGGGATGAGGTTTTTGGCGTCAACAAAAATCCATAGACGAAAAATTGAAATCATAAAAAACAAGTATCTAAAAAAAATCAGCTTTTAATAACGTTTCCATTGCATTTACCAAAGCTCTGATTTTTTAAAAAAGTTAATGACTACAGCAAATAAAATCTTAAAAATTGTCATTTTGAGCACGTGATTAAATGAAATGAAATAAATAGGAAATGGGATTTTTTTAAACAATAAAGGCGAGACAAAGTTTTTTTTAATCGTTTGCAATACTAAAGTTACTAATTTAATGAAACCCTTAAAATGAATAAAAATATAACTTAACTTGCACGGGCACGTGGTGCTTGGCCGTTCAAGAAATGATGTTCTGACACGATACATTGAAATGTGCATTGTATATTTCCTTTTAATCTTTTCTCTCCCTCAAGTGAGAGATTCTTTACGCATCTCATAATTTATAAAAGTATGCTTGTAAAAAACTGAAATTTATACATTTATAAAAAATGCCATTCGAAATAAAATATAAAAATGGAATCACCGATTCTGGTAGAATTATTTAGTAAAAAAATCACAATTCATTCATTTTTATTTGCTTAATATTTTTCCAAAAAATTATCTTTACTTTCGTTCTGTTAAAAAAAAAAAAAAAAAAACGCGTTCTCTCATGATAGCCTTTGCGTGAAATAAAGGCCGAGCCTTTGAAACCGGAACATTCTATAACGCAATAGCTTGCTATAAAAAACTGTTCGTTCAATTTTTCTGCAGAAAATTTTAGGTGTAAGTTCGAAAAAAAAAAAGTCGCTGAAACGATCCGGTTTCATTTTTTTTTGTCCCCGCCCTTCGCAACCGTCAATCGCATTCAACGCGCAATCGAGGGGGAAAGTGGCAGGAAGGGCGGGGACAAAAAAAATGAAACCGGATCGTTTCAGCGACTTTTTTTTTTCGAACTTACACCTAAAATTTTCTGCAGAAAAATTGAACGAACAGTTTTTTATAGCAAGCTATTGCGTTATAGGGTTGTATGACAGATGCGTACAAACCAAAAGCGTACGAGTCGTAAAAGTCCAATAAATCATGCGTAGCTCTTTGAAAAAAGGGGGAAGGGAGTAATTAGTTTAGGTTTGTTAAAACATATGTTGTTTGTTGGCAAGAGTATTTGGCGAGAAAAAGTATTGGCCTTTTAACTAATTTTGAGGCTTAAACACAAAGAAAATACTTTTGTATTTGTGTGCATGCAATGGCCCTGTACAAACCAGAGCAGAAAAAAAAAGAGATATTTTTTTTTTGAAATTTTAACTAACGAAAAATTAACAGAAATATTTACTTTTTTCCATGATACCTTCTTAAAATTTAACAAATAATAATAATAATAATTTTTACAACATTTAAAAATTTAAAAAATTTAATGATATAAATTTTTTTATTGTATTATTTTTTTCATAATATATATATCAAAATTGAAAGTTTAAGAACGTTTTGGGGTGGGGACAGTTGAAATTTTCATCAATCATTAATCATAGCTTACTAACAGGATGGCCAAAGGTGGAAAGTATAAAATATACGACTAAATATATTAAGAACGCTTGCAAATCATATCAATTATCAGCATTATTCATTCAGAGTCAAATTATACTTAATATAGTTCTTAAATAAAAATCGATGAACTTTTTAAAAAATCTAAAATAACAGAATTCAATTCTAAAAATGTGTCACTGAAGTGCACTTCTCTAACTATTAATTGCACTTTCTCATAGATATCTTTGTGTTAAATTTATTATCTCTACGTTCAATGGCCCATGTTTTAAATAGACAGATAGACGCATATATATACTATTCGCTTTTATTTTTGGAAGACAGTCTTATTTTGTTAATTAAAATTTTTAGATTAAAGTCAGAATATTCTACACTTCAATTTTTAATAATTTTAAACGAAAATTTTTAAGATACCTGTCAAATTTAAAGCATAAGCTCCCGTGTTAAAAGTCCATTTCTCTCTTTTGTGTGTGTGTGTGTGCGTGCGCTATCTGGAAGTTAATTATTTAAGTTTCTTATATTATTTTATGAATTAAAATTGAAATTCGAGATATTTTAACGGAACATTACAATTGAAAATTAAGTAATAATATGTTTAAAAGCCTTTTTTTACTACTTTTTTTAAATTTATCAATTTACTGTTTATTTCATTTTTATACCATTGCAGTGTACTGAATATTATTTTTTAAATATTCTGAGTGAGAATTCTTTTGTCTTTCATGACATTTAACTGAAAACCCTGTATTCTCTTGATTTTCCATTGATGCTGTGAAAGTAGAATGCTTAGGAAGCATATAAAGAATACTTATAATAACTATTAATCGCTAAATGCATATGTAGATGAGCAAACATAATATTCTAGTTAGATAAAGAAGTGCTTAAATATGACAAATCACAAAAAAAGTGATTATTAAAAAAATGTAACAAAGAAATGTACTCCTCAAATTAAAAATTGAAAAAGAAATCGAATAAATCTGAGAGAACAGAAGGAATAGTCTGAAAAATTGGGAAATACTGGAAAGAAATTTTTACTCTGATGAGTAAATTAAAATCTTAAAATTTATTTCGGTAAAATGTTTTTTCTAATAATTTTTTTTTAAATCTACGATGACAAACAGAACATTTTAAATTTGTAATAGTACTTCCACCGTTAAACAGGTTTTTTAAAATTTATATAACATGGAAACTTAACTTCCGTGGATGAAAGCATTTCTAACCACTTACGGTATTTCAAGAATTGTATTTGTATTTAATTCCTTCTTACAAATCATTTCAATAATATTAACCTCATATATTTAGCCTTCAAACTTAATAAGCAATTTATATTTAAATGACATAGATTTCAGTGTCCGAATTTATTGAATTAAACATATGAATCAAAAAGAAACAAAACCAAAACTAATGAAAAAGAAACTCTTCCGTTTAATGCAAATCGTGTAATTTATGTAAAGTAATGTATTTTCTAAAATCTAGATTATTTTTTCGAAGGGGATGCAGTATTTATATGAGAAGAAATTCATTGATTTTTATCATACATTTTTGAATAAATTCATCTGAAAGAAATACTTCTTTCATCGAAAACAAAGTGGAGACTTTGTTTAGTGAATTTTAAAATGCACTAAACATTATTAAACGATAAGTCATTAAGAATTCCAAATTGAGTTAAACATCATGCTAACTTTCGCCAAATCTGACACTTTTAAGATAACGTTTAAAATGTTGCAACCTCTTCTAGAAGTGATCCTTTACAGTAAAAAACCGCCTTGGAAACAAGATCGTTGATTGACAGTTTTACGACTAGTACGCAACCGAGTGTACGCATCTGTCCCACTACGGCGATTGACGGATAAAATGGGGGGCAAGAGTGGATTCACAAAATTCAGGATTTGAGAATGGAGAAAGTGCATTAATAAACAATTTTTTTACTTTTCGTTCAAGATTTTATTTTCATCTCAAATAGTCATTTCACCTGAGGTAAAAATGCTAGTGTGGGTGCAACAAAAAAATTCCATCCAAAAAGACAATTCACAATTTTATAACTGCACATCAAAAAGCTGGTTTTTATTAATGATATAAAAAATAATTCATTTTAAAAGGGTCTCTTTTTATTAATGAATCTTTGAAGCATTTACAGAAAAAAAATAGCTGTTTTATTAAAAATTTTGAAAAAAAAATTTGAAACTGCAAAATATCTCAGAAACCTTCTAAAACAAACATTTGAAATTCTGCTGCCAGTATTTAAATAATAAGGAAAATTAAAGCCTCAGTTTCCTCGAATCTAATGTATGTAGGATTTCGCCGATATTTGTTTTAATGGACACCCCATGACCTCTAGATAAGTTGTCAATGGACTCCTGCCATCCACCACAATTCCTTTTTTTAAACATTCTTCTATGTCCTCATTTTTCAGTGGGAAGAAACTTCTCCCCTCACAGATACCCTCAATTTCGCTTTATTTTAAAATTCACGAATCCTCGATGCACCATTAATACTCGCTTTCCCGCCACCAATTTCCATTTTTGAGAGAGATTGCAAAACGCAATTTCGCAAAAGTCTTTATCATCGACCATGAAACCGATTTTAACCATCCGTCACTTTGAGAAGCTAACTGACCTATCAGAATGCTCCATGTTTATTCGGCAAGAATAGTGGGAAAAGATTTTTCTTTCTGCCGTGATTAGATGTTATTCATCAAAATTATATAACATGATCAAATTAATAATATGAAAGTATTGGTTAATACTATGATTGCAACAGCAAGTCGCTTAAGGCAGCAAACTAATTTTTAATTTTTAACAATGAAAGAATTTTTTTTCGCGTTATATTCACTTCGGCTGATAATCCTTAATGCGTTATTTTCGTCGCCCCACAAGCTAACTTTTTTGTTCCCCCAGCATTTTTTTTTATTTTGAAAAAAAAAGTTCCTTTTTACTTATAAATCGCATAGTTTCATAAAAAGTAGTTATTGAATCAATTATAAATCAAGTGCCGAATATTTTGAAATAATGAATGGGAACGAGCACTACGCGCCAAATCTCGAGATTTCAATTTATAAAAAAGTCAATGAAAAATCGTTAACGAAACTTCTTAACACGAAACTTAAAGCTTGGAAGACACCAAATCAAACAAAGCGTGTGAAAAGGCGAAGAGAAAAATAAACGGAGTTCATCCGTCCAGCACGCATTCAACCATTTCAAACAATTAAGGTATTAAAAAAAAATCTGAGTTAATAATAAGACAAAATAATTGTAACACTATGATACAAATTTACAAGAGTTTTCGAAAGTATCACTACGGGCGTTTTGCTCGTCAGTTGGAATTTAAGAATATTTACTCAATACATATAAAATAGGTAATTTAAAGAACTGTTCACAAATTCATCTGCTCCTAATGGGCATTTTACAATACAAAATGCTCGCAAATTACATTTTCATCATTAACTGAACGTCCCATTACATTTTAAAATTATTTAACATTACATTTTCAAAATGTGAATTTCAATTCTACTCCAATAAGGCAAGTTTTATACAAAGTCTGCTTAATTTTCAAAACTTCATGAAAATTAATTCATTAAAACCTTCCTCAATTATATCAGAAAGGTGAGAATTTTTTGCTCCTGAATGCAAGGAAATGATTTTTTAACCAAGAAAATATCGCCTTTGACTAAATCAAATCAAATATACCAACTAAACTAAATCAAATATGCTAACTGACGGATAAAGATTTTTAACGCAGTGACATTTTCAATATGCGCACATATTTTTATTCTCTCAAACCTTCAGTGGTTTTTGTTTTGCTTTTTTGGCTCGAAACAAACATTTTTTTTTACTTGACTATTTTCTACTTTACTTTTTGTGATAATTTAATATTTATTGGTTGGGAAAAAAGTGTAATGCGATTCGGTTCTATGATCTAGCAAATGGAGCAATGCTTTAAAATCTCTTAACGATGTGAGCAATTTATCAACCCCCTTTCCCTTTCACCGTCACTACTATCTCAGGGCGCTACAGGAGTGGTTCCGTCTCGATCGATGTTAAGAGTGCCGTATACACGCCACCTGCAGGTTTCAAACGTAATGAGTAAATATTGTACCCGTGTTTCGTTTGCTGTTACGGTGTCTTTATTAGGAAGTCATTCTGCTATCGGAAGAGGGAATAAAGACACAGGTTTCTCCTGAAGGAATTTTTTTTTCGTACGTGTCAAAGCATTTTTAAATATTTAATAAAAATCGAAAAAATGTCAAGGGCACCAATTAAATTTTTTTAAAAAAAATCTATCATAAATAAAATAAAACTAGCAACTGAAATACATTCGTTTTGGTATCTTCTTTCCGATGCATATAATTAAAAAAAAGAAATTAGGAGAATGAGTACAAACAGTATTTAGACTCCTCCCATTCGCGGAGAAATACACACTAAACCCTCCTTTTATCACGTGATGGATTGTTACTTTTATTATCTGGCCTTCACCCCGTCTTCAAATTTCCCCTTCAGCATTATTTTCTTTCTGCTTTTCGTTTTCGTTTTGTTTTATTTTGCTTACCATCACAGCTGTGGTCATCTGCGCCTTCACGATCTACACTTGTTTCAGCGAATACTACCGCAACCCTGAAAACAAAATTAGTAAGCTTTTGTAAAAGAATTTGAATTTTACATATTTAGCTGCATTTCCGTACGGGCTAATTGGTGAGGATAGAATTGCAGAAGTAAAATGCGCAGCAAATATTACTCCGGATGAGGCAATAAAAGTTTTTAAAAAAGATTCATTTTGTAAATTAAGTAAAGTTAAAAAACGACCATAAATAAAAATCATAAATATTATTTTCAAGTGCAGGTCCAGCTGCATATAATACACAAAAAAACTTCTTATTTTTCAAAGTGGATGGCATAAAACAGAAAAAAAATTCATAATTCCAAAATTTTGGCAATGAAAAAAAAATTAAGATTCTTTTAATTTGACTGTTTAATGCCAAAATTCGTTTATCTCAGATATTTCGAATGAATGAAAATTCAGATCCTTTTGCGATTAAAGAGGATCAAAAGAAAAAAAAATGAATGAAAAAAAGGAGAAAGCACAATGTAAGTAGCTTTTTTTCCCTGGATATTTTTATAATTGTACTTTTTTACATACAATTCATAAATCAATGCTCTTTTGTCTGCATTCTTTTTTTTGTAAAAAATTTATTTATTTGATCTTGTGTTTATGAGATTTTGTACATACATTTATCTTATTCATATATCTTGCAATAAATAATGGTTAGTTTTATTATCAATTGAAAAATAAGATTGCTTTTATCAGAAAAAACAATTAGCGGTAATAATTCGTTTAAAGAAAGTAAGATATAAGAAAATTTATATATATTTTTATTATTTACTAACACTTGAATATTCTCATATTTCTGAATGGGTTTTCTTCAAAATCGCTGATATCTATAGTCATAAAAGGGTAAAAAAAGTATATATATGTATATATATTACAATAATTCACTAAGCAATATCTTTATAAAAAGTCGCCTTTGACGATCAACTGTTTCAATAGTAGAAAAAGATATCTAAAGCTTTACATATTGTATATAACTTGGTTTCTGAATAGTTTTTTTTTTTTTTTGAAAAATATTCAGCTATCAAATCTTCAGTTTTTGATAGCTATATAATTCTGTCATATTATAATGTAGGCCTTAAACAGTTCTGTTCATTATATTACTTATCTCTTACTACTCTGTCAGAGTGCATAAAATTTACACGATAAATTAGAGTGGAAATATTAAACTGTAATTAATATAAATGTTTTTTCTTGAAACCAAGAACACCTTCTTTCTTTTTTTTTAAATATGAAAATTGAAAGCAGAGTCGTTCAGTAGTGAAACTATATGTCCATTGCAGAATAATTATGATCATGTCAGAAAATATTTTGGGACTGAAGTTTTCTGGTACCAACAAAAATCCGTTGGGTAAAAATAAACATTTTAAATTTTATTATCTGCACCAGCATCTCGAAAAATCATATTTCAATAATGCGGTGCCAAAGCATTTACAAAAGCTCTGATTTAAAAAAAAATGAATTAATGATTACAGCCAATAAAACCTAGAATAATGTTATTTTGAGCACGTGATTATATGAAATGATATGAATAGGAAGTGTGATATTTTTTTAAACAATAAATGCGAGAAAAAGTTTTTTGGATCGTTTCCAATACTAAAGTGACCCATTCAATGATACCATTAAAATGAATAAAAACACAACTTAACTTGCACGAGCACGTGGTGTGTGGCCGTTCAAGAAATTATGTTCTGATACGATACATTGAAATATGCATAGCAGATTTCATTTTAATCTTTTGTAATTTTCATGATATCTTAAAGAATTATTCAACAGAAATTTCTCGTTTTCTTTGTAAAATTCAATTTTTAATTTCACTTTCAAAACATTTAAATGATGCAAATATAAATATTTTATATGACTTTAGACAATAAATGTTCTTATAAAAAATTGTTTACATTCCACATAGTCCGTTTGTCCTAAGGAATCATATTCTGAAAAATATTCTTCATACTTCGAATTTTAAATAAATAAATAAACTTTCTGTCTCTTGCTATCAAATCTGTTAGTTTTTACATATCAATATTAGATCAATCAATATTTGCATAATCATAGTGCAATCACCGGCGAGGAATCCTGGTAGCGTATCTTCTTTGAGACCGTCTATGAAGTGGTCTAAAATTGCCAGATTTTGCAGAAGAATGGTATTCAAAATTCATAAATTCTTCAATTTTATTGAATGATTTAGTTGATTGGACGTTTCTTGATGTCTCAAGAAAACTATAGTATCATTAAAAAGATAGTTTTTTTTGTTTGTTTGCTTTATCGTGATGCAAAAATCAATTTTGTGCTGTTATAGTTCCGTTTAAGTTATAGCGTTGTAAATTTTATAAAGTTTTTAAATCTTGTTATTCTTTAATGTAATAAATTATTGGATGTATAATGTTCAATGTTAGTAAAATTAATTAATATTAGATTAGAATATTATCTGTACTGAGTATAAATAATTCTGAATGAGAAAGTTTTTGTATTAGTTTAAGTTTAAACACTTTCGTTTTTCAAGTTCCCATTTCAGTTGAGAATGTTGAAAATTAAAAGAGATGCATTGCACAAAATGCTAAATGGTATACGATTTTTAGAACAGTAGTAAATGTTAAATGTCTCATAGGATTTGAAGTTAAATATATTCTTGTGAGTAAGCAATCAAGAACAAGCTAAGTAAAATTAAGCACTAAATCTGAGTTATAAAATTATCTAAAACTAAGTTAGTCACTGCTTTTATGAAAACGTTTTCTTATATGACAAGGAAAAAATGCTTTTTAATGTGTAAGCATTTATGTAATAATATAATTTACAACTACTTGTTTATCGATTCCTGGTGATATAGGAGTAATCATAATTTCTATTTCGTACGAAGCAATATTCCTACCAAATTGTTTAATTGAATCTCGCACAACTTTTTTATAAAACTTTAGTTGCATAAAAATAAACAAAATTGCTGATAAGTTTTCAGAAATGCGGAACAATCTTGACTCATGATGAATGTCAAGAGAGAGAAAGATTTGCAGTCAATTTACTCGGTTTTGTGTTAAATGCTAGTGACCATATAAACCATATTACATTGTAACAAATTCTTTAGAAATTAGATTCATTATTTTAAAAAAATTTCTAACTCTTATTTATTATTTCCATATTATTTTTTATTTATAATTAAAAAATATCTTAAATGAATTTTCAGTCTGAAATATTCCAGACTCTGATACAAAATGTAGAATCTTGGCAAAGCAGATGAGTGGTTGTACTTTCAAAATCCAATAAATAATTAAAACAAAATAAATTTAAAAATAATCACACAATTAATGGTTCAAATATTTCCAATACCAAGAGACATTCAATCCAATATGTGCATTTTATAATTTAATTCATTATTTTCCCTTCCAATTTGTGTACATTGAATTAAGTTGGTTATATTCCACGTTTAGAAAGGCTGAGGAACATTTTTCCAAAACACTATAGTTATTTTTTCTTTTTAAGATGGTACAAAGGGGCCATTTAATTAATATTTAGGATATTCTACTTTTTACGAAAATCAGGTAGAAATCCCAGCTACACAGAATCACTAAGCAATGTTGCAAAAGTTTAAAAATTCAACTAAATTTTGTCCGTTTCCGTTCTCATTAAACCTAAAGTAAATAGTTTATTTATAAATTTTTTTAAAAAAAGGATCATTTTATTAAAACTTGCTGTTAGTACTAAAACTATTGAGATAAAGAATTGAACCCATTCATTGGAGATGAGTCCAAAGTCTTACATTTTCGTAGACACGTAAATTTTGCCCATCCTCTTGGATCGAAAAATTAATAAAAGTAAATCTTATTAAAAATAAAGTCTTGACAAACAAAATTCTATTAATATAAAATTATTCAATTACTCTTTTTTAATTATAGGATTCTCCAATATTAACAGAATTATGAAAAACAATTAAATGCCCCGAAATCGAAGTGTTTCAAGAATTAATCAGTGATAAATATTATGCTCTAAGATTCCGTCTAACATTCCCGCTGCCCTCCGTACGATTTTCTGTGCAAGCAGAGAAAATCTAAAATATCTATTTCAAAGAGTAACTTTTCCAAACAAGTTTTTGGGGGTTCACGACCCCCTTTTCTCGAGATGTCCCAAGACTTCTACAATGAGAAAGGGAGTTTTATTGTTTAATTGTTGCTGGTTTGCTGGGCCAAATGACCTTCTGAATGTAACTCTTCCACACAGTCTCCTGGGGACCGGGAATATTTTCTTGTTGGGTGTTATTCGGCTTGTCAATCAAATCTTTTAAGCTTCTTCTTTCGTTAGTTTAGTCACCACCCTTCCCCCCACCGATAGGAGGCGCTTTCGTCGACATCGGGTTTCTTTCTCTGCATACGGCAACGGCAACGGCAACGTCGTGATGTTTCGGAGTTCCGCGGTGTGACAAAGTGGTCACGAGCACCTCCACATCATAATTTGGAATAATACTTTAATTTGTAAGTTTAGGGAAAGATTAAAATTAATTGAACTAGTTTAGACGAGCGCAATAAAGCTCTAACGTCAAAGATGGTAATTAGCATTTTTTTCATTAGAAAATAATTAAGTTAATTAAAAATTATAGGATTATACTATTTATGGGACTATTGAGAAATTTAATGGAGTTACGTTGCACGTGCCTTCTAATTCTGGGTTGGGCTATTTTGCTTAGTTTAGAAAAAATACATAATTCCAGGAAATATCGCGTGTAGCACATCGTAGCTATCTAAGGCCTAAACGGGTATAATTTTGAACATTTAAAACGCTAGATTGGTAACAGAGTTAGGTGATCCTCAGCTTTTTGACGGCTGGAAAGTTGACATAGATATTATCAATTGCCGCTCTAGGCCTCTTACGAGAGCTAGGCATTGCAGGATTGTATACAGGTAATTTTAATAACTCGTTACGAATCTGGGGTATTTTTTAATTGACATTCTTTAATTGACATTCTTTTGATAAATTCGGAAACAGGATCCATTTGGAGGTCGTCATGAATAATTTTGTTTCTGGCGTACCAGGGAGCGTTCACTATTCTCCTCAGTTGTCCATTTTGTAGAACTTGCAACTTTCTAATATTTTTTGCTGAAGTGGCTCCCCATATTTGGGAACCGTACATTACAGTTGGTCTTATTATGGCTTTGTAGAGCAGGAGCTTGAGCCTAAACGATAGCTTGCTCCGAGGAGAGAAAAAGCTGTAGAGTTTTTTACTCATGATAATTGCTTTTGCGTGGGCTGCTTTAATATGACTATTAAAGCTTAATTTTGCGTCTAGTAACAACCCTAAGTATTTGTACTCATTTACAAAGGGGACGGGCTGGCCAAAAATTTGGATAGGTTCTAGATCGGGCATTTTCTTCTTTTTAGTAAAGAGGAGGCACGCGCATTTAGTTGGGTTGACTTTTATCTTCCAGCCCTCGAGCCAGCACTGTAGAAAGGTCATGTACTGTTGAATGTTGTGTATGACTGTCTGTGGATTCCTATGCTGTGTGAGAATGGCGGTATCATCTGCGAATATCGCTAAGTGACAATTGCTAGCTCTTGGTAGATCATTAACATAAATGTTAAAAAGAGTTGGGAGAGTAAACTTCCTTGTGCACAACCGCTCAGGATTGGTCTGGGGGAAGAAATTACATTGTTTATTCGTACCTTAAAATTACGTCAGGTTAGGTACGAGCGTAAAATTTTGACAAATTGCGCCGAAAAATAAGTCGCATGAGCTTGAATAGTAAGCCATCGTGCCAAATTTTGTCAAAGGCTTTGGCTAACCCCGATTTTTACTTTTGGAACTTTCGACCGTTCTTCTGGAGGAAAAACGGCGTCGTGTCGCAGCAGAGTGCCGTCAAATGACTGCAGAACTTCGACCTCTGCGTGCCCTCTGTCACAGTGACGGTGCCACAGCTCGGCCATCTGTGCTCTGCGGGTTCCGCGCACTCTTCCTGAGAGCATGGGTTTCTCCCAATTTGGATGGTTGAGTACCGTCTGTTTCTGTGAATTATTAAAAAAAATTCTTCATGCTAATCTTTTGGGTATTAAAAAAATGCGACATTTTACCCCTTTAGTTAAGTTTTCTTTTTTTTTTAATTCCATTCATCACAAGTTATCCATGCAAGCGTCAATTCACTTACGTTAGTTTCGTAATGATTTTGACGCAAATGTTGTTTTTCTTGCCATTGCTTTTTTATTTTCTTTTATTTGTTTCAGCACTTCATATTTTCTAAATCATAAGCCACCTTTGATGATTTCATTTCAGTCCAATCGCTTACAGATAAAGCGAGATTCAAGCGTCTTTCTTCTAATAACCACATAAAATCATTTTATTTCAATAATATTGTACCGCTTCATTGAGCGCAGGACTTTTCTTAAGGGTGAACGGTCCCCTCAAATCAAAATGCAAGTATCCAGTTTCTCTCTTCTAATATACACATATATATTACCAGAGATAATTTTTTTTAAAATTAAACATTTGCATTGGTATTATCAAAAAGATAATTCAAATTTTGAAATTGAGTAAAAACATTTTTCTACAATAAAATTTTCGAAAGGCAAGGGAAGAAGTCTCATGATTTGGCTTATTTCATTAGAATTTCGAACAGATTTCTCAGAGGTGCACACTTCCATTCCTTTAATCCGTATATATATATATATATATATATATATATATATATATATATATATATATCTAATTTGATTGTTGCAGATCTTGCTGCCACATTACATAAACATAGATATTCATATTTATAATTATAGGGATTAATTTTACAGTTCAACTTCAAATACTCGTAAACACGTTCAAACAATTTCTTTATTATATTTATTTTTAAATTGAGAGATTACTTATCAGGAGAAGGACATATTTAACGTCCCTAACTTAATTAAATTTTTAAAAAATTATCTATACATATTTTTTAAAAAACTCAAATCATTTCTGTTACTGAATTAAATACTTTCAGAAACAGCCGTTGAAAAACAAATCCATTATTCTAGATATGGACTCCAAAATGTCAGTTCCAAATGTCGCGTAATTATTGCTCACGTTTTGGATGAATTCGTCTGATAAACAAACACGTTTGTTCTAGTTGTTATAGATCACTCTCTTTTTCTTTAAATTTGCACCTTTCATTATTCGGTTTTTGATGCAACATTTCTTCAAAGTGGCTTTTAAGCCAAACAATTAGAAAAAATCCAAAGTAACATTTTGCTTCTTTATTTTTAGTGCCTAAAAACAAATTATATGCTTTCAATTTTATAATGCATTCCTTCTAACTTTTTTTTTTGCAATATTTCTAGCCGTCAAAATGATGTGGAAACTCTGCCTCATCACTTTCCTGGCCGCCTTCGGGACGAGCCAAGTGCACTCCAAAAGTCTAAACAAACGCGACACCCGCCCCATTACGCTGATGGCAGCGACAGAGAAACAACTCGGAGGGGGACTGAGCGCCTTAGGGACTCTGGTTTCACCCCTTCTCTTTCTCATGGGGATGGGCTCTTTCATCTCCATGCTGCCCCAGATGTTCCAGTCCGTCCTGAGTGGAGTCGGATCAAACCTCATCCAGTCCTTCACCGGTGCCAATGCTGCCGGCGGCGGGACTCCCAGTTCGTCCCGCCTCAGACGGAGCCTGCCCACCGAAGACGACATCCTGAACGAGATCGAGAGGCGCTTCAATCTGGCCGTTTTGAAATACGAAGGACACATTGGGGTGTAATGGAGTGTCTTGACCGACTGAAAAAGCAATTCAAAAAGATTTGTACTACGTGTCATATATTTTGTTGGAACTCGACTCGTCAAAGAAGCTGATTTGTCAACAATGATGCAGTTCAGAGATTCTAGATGAGTGTTCAAGATTTATGCCAATGAACTTATACATTCCAAAACTATTTTTCAAACAGACTGAACTGCCTGCGGTTCACTGCCAGTCGAAAATAATCCTGAAGATTTTTTTTATCGCGAAGATATTCCAATGATCCTGGATGAGATTCCTAAAGAAACGGAAAACTTATTTTTGGAAGCAATGATCGCAATTGAAAAATAGCAATTCCAAAACTCTTAAAAAGAATGATGACATCTTCCCTGTTGAGAGTCGATGCTGGCTGGCCAGTCATGATTTATGTATTTAGAAATTCACAAAATTTGGGACGGAGTGCAATTTTTTTTACATGAGACAAAAATATTATTACAAATTTGTTATATTATTTTGTCATTTCAAAAGATGTCATTCGCAGTATTCGCTATTATTGAAAAATAATTTTTATATTGTTTTTTCAAACAATATCTTTTAACATTTGTAAAATGTACGCTTTGTTATGCACATCAGGGCAGCTTGAATCTTTTTTTTATTTCATAAGTAGCAATCATCATCACCCTCGACTGTTCGCATTTTGTGTTCTGTCCCTTTCGAGAATTTTCGCTGCATTAGTTGTCCCAATGAGAATGGGAGCGCGAGAACTCTGCAAAGAAACTTCTGCCGTGAATGAAATACATTCAATGAATGTAAATGGTGCTCGTGACTTTCCGTTTCAAGTTGGAGAGGGGAGGGATAATTCATAATATCGGAAAGGGAGTCAGAAACTGGTCATATAAGAGAATTCAATTTAATTCAATTATGCCCTAAATTGAAAAAAATTTCCATTTACAATAATTTTCTAAGAAGATTTTTGGGTTTTAAACCTTTAGACATGTTTGTATGCCCGTCATTTTTGCCAATTTAGAAGTATTTTTCAATAATTTAATGATGATGAATATAATTTTTAAATATTGTTTTTATTGGCTCTTGATAAAAAGAAAAAAAAGTTCTTGATAAAAAAATTTCATATCATAATTTTTTTAATCAAAATTACTTTTTATATTGTTTCGCATTTCATACATTCATTCGTCCGTATCAAACAACATTTGATGGTAAAAAAAAAGAAATTGTGTGGTCTTGGGTTCACCACTCTTGTTTGCAGCTATTAAAGGAGATGAAGAAATTAAAAAAATAAAAGTCCCCAAAGCTTCAATTTTCTATCGTAAATCGTTATTTAATCGAGTGAAAATAAAACTTATTTTTTTCCTAAATGTCTTTGTGCTGAATTATTCCATTTTAGCAAAATATTCATTAAACCTTACAATTATAAGTTTTGTCGTATACAGTTACCATATCATTAAAAAAAAATCTTAATATGCTTCTAAAACTCAGATACCATGTAAAATTTAAATATTGCATTCGATTGTAATATTAAAAATGCTTGCAACAGCCATGTCAATTATTACTGTTAGATTTCATAAAATTTGATTTCATTCAGAAAAGCAAATACATGATATTTAAAAAACAATATAAAAAATAAGGGTTTAGAGTTCAATATTTAGGCGCATTTAATATTTAGAGCTTTTTCCAAAAGAACTTTTTGTTACATTTGGACCGCCTAGAAAAACGAGCTATAATATAAAAAAAGGCAAAAAAAAAAAAAAAAAACTAGAGCAATCTACAAGGGAAACGGCATTAAGAAAGCAAGTCTTTATTAGCCAGTTTAACTGAAGGAAGACGCATACGTTTTTATTGGTAATTTATTTGCTACTTAGCAAGGTATGGCTTTAGTTTAATTTCTTTCAATAAAAAAAATCTAGATATATTTCCCGATTACATCGGACTACTGAGTCTCAGTAACATCGCAAAGCAGGCCACCTCGCTTAATTCCTTTCAGAATTTTACTCGTCAGGCGAAATGTTTTTTTTTCTGCCTATAAAACAGGACAATGTGTTTCTCTAAAAAAAAAAAAGAAATTATCAGAAAAAAGGTATTATAATAGGATTTATTAATTACTATTCACATTCTTATTTACAAGAGAGTTGCCTCTTTCTTTGACTGCGATTCAAAATTTGACAGCATTATCGTTAAATGAATTCGTTGCGCCCACGTGGACTCACTTAGTAAAGCGATGTTTCTCGACGCAACAAGGGCCCATCGCGTTTATTTCGTTGAAGGATCTTTGCTCCTCCCCCTTACAGAATGTTTTCGGATGACAGATTGTAGCTCCATAAGTTCTTTAGTAATTCCAGCCATTTCCTTCCACTAGGTCATCCCTGTTGTTGCTAATTCCCTCTGATATAATTTCTTCAATTGAGGTCCACAAGCACTTGCTCAAGAATCTTCGAATCACAATCGACAACGCTATCCGCCCGAACTTCTTTGTTTGTAATGAGAGTTTACTTTGAACAAGCACTCATTACAGACTGATACAGGCCACGTGGTGTCACGGTGGTTCGCCTCTCATTCTCCGAAGCATCATTCGTTAAGCAGCCCCTTTTCTACTTTCTGTTTCGCTCGTCATGCAAATCACTCGTTTTGCGAGGTTTGACTGCAGCTTATTAATCCACTAGCGATCTCTAGCCATGAGTCTATAGATGTCATGAATTCTTTGATTTCTAGATCAAGGTTTTTTGCATTTGGTATTTACTGGCAACCAACTTTAAGATGTGGCGGCATTCTTGATAAGTTGTCCATTGGATTGCATTCAGATGCAGCGAGTTCATTTCCCAATACCTCCCCTTTCTTATTATTTCTATCTGTTTTCCAATGAAAATAATCCAAGACTTTTAGTGCAGTCAGAGTTTTTGATAGCATTATCTTTTGTTTGAGAATATCCAAAAAGGAAGAGAACGAACGTTAAACATTTGTAAATTTAAGGTAATTGCCAAATCTAAAGAATCTTTAGCTCGTCGACAGATTTCCCCACTGCTCGGATGTCCCCAATTTTTAATTCATACAAAAATTTTGATATTTACATAACGGATACCTACTGGTAGGATATCTGCCAAATCGCAATCTTGTGTTCCAGAGAGAACTCTCAAAAACACTTCATGTTCTCTAAGGTTAAGATAAACTAAAAACCTCTTAAACTTTTGTATCGTTGGGCATTATTTGTATTATTTCAATTCCTTTAAGCTTAAATTTTAATTTGATTTGAAAGCTCATGGCATCATTAATCATCGGTAACTCCATTCAGCCTACATTTCTGAAATATATCACAAAGTAAAATGATAGAGGTGCCATTCTCAATAACTAGACTGATTTTTACCAATTTGATTATTTTGCAAATCAATTCTGTATGCTGGATTCAAATTTAGTTCATTCAGGGTTTAAATGTAGGTTATTGAAGTTGATTAGCGTGATTAAATTAATACTTTGTAATTTAGTAATTAAATGGGTAATCAGGTAGACTTTCAAGGCATCGCTTTACTGCTCCAAATCTCAAGTAATATTTATTATTACGAGTGATATTAACGGCATCTCAAACGTCGTTATATATTTTTTATCCACTAATTGAAGGTCTAGGCTAACGACACTGCAATGCTCCTCTTTCTTTCTTTCTTTTTTTAAATCCATATTGTGGGATCAATTCCATTCGCTTCTCACACTAATTCATCCACGTGAGCTGTAATATCATGGCTAAACATGTTTCACAGCCGTTTTTAAGACCCTGTTAACTCCGGAATAATTCCCTAAATGTAGCAGAGTGTTACTAGATCTAACAAACTCAATAAAATCTCAACATTTGTTAATAATTTGACTAACAGAGAGGAGGGGGAGGGAAGAAGGGAAGTAGTGACGATAGATCATCCTAATCCATGTTTTCATTGGTCCTTGCACTATAGATTTGCGCGGGATGGCATCCGTCATAAAGTCTACTGATTGCTGGAGTCACGTGAACAGTTGCAATCATCAGTTGTCTCTGAGTAAACAGAATCTGAGAAATCGGGATCACCTACATTTGAAGACAGTACAGGACGGCAGAGTAGAAGCCGCTTCTCTGTTGATACAAGTGTATTCTATGATATTGTATGTTAAAAAAATCCCGATAGCGTATAAACTATTTCTGAATATTAGACAATGTAATAGCGCATAATAATTAATAATATTATGCATTCAGGTTTATTAAGAATGGGGTCGACATTCATGGTTGATTATCGAAGAATGTCAAAATTAAAAGTACATGACATCGATTTGAATGATTTGTGGCATATATTCCATGTTTATGAGAAATTCACTATCCATGCTTCATGATATAATGAAATTAACACATAAATGAATAATGTATGTATCAGATTGTAGTTTTTTTTGTGTGTGTGTCTAAAATCGTGCATTAAGTCTGAGACTTTTGGGGGGATATTTTGACAAAATGTAAAAAAAATAATGATTGTATTAGTAACAAATCATCGAAATCTGTCTTAATAAGAGAAAAATAAAATCAAAATGAGAGCATTTAATTATTATAGTAGAGAGAATAATATTACGCCACTTGAAAAGCAAATTCTTTCTATCAATCTGTCTGTTTAATAACTGTGAAAACTACAGAGTGCTTGTTTGAATTTATGATTTAATTCCTTCTGTGACGACGTTAATTGAAATGGAACACCGGGTGACAACATTTTTTAGTACGCTCCTCGATAGTAATTAAAATGACCCTTCGTCGAGCTCATTCTTCATTAACTGCAGAATTCCATATCGGCCCTTTTCCATCTGATCCCCTCAACAGAACTGCTGAACTGAAATCTGCCGATTGCCCGGCGACTTTTCCCACGACTACCTTTCTTCAAACAATCGAGATATTGCTACTCCAACTGGCCTCTCCCTCTTATTGACTATTGTGTATTGTCTTTATTGTTTTAGACAAACCACGAAAAATTGGTTCTGAAAAAAAAATCACTTCTCGAGTCATATCTTTAATGAAATATGATTGCGATTGACAGAATTTGAGGTTATAGTTTATTCTGAGACGTTCACCGCTGATTGGGACATAATTTAAAATATTAGCTTTGTTTCTCTTTGATGAATCGGAAGCGAAACAAATTTATGCACTTTAGTGAAAATAAAGAGGGCTGTTAAAAAAAAAGAAAGCCCACATTTAAATGAAGAATAGATTCGAGTGAGAGGGCTCACCTCCTAATGGACCCGTTCGGAATAAAAAAATAATTATAATTTTAAAAGTAAGTGCAGGGGCAGAAATCGAAAGTAACAGAAATGTCACGCGAAGAATTAATCGCATTTCAGGTCCATTGTGCGAATCAATGACGATCCGTTGTTCTAAATGCAATCGATACGCATTTTCTCTAATCTCTCTCATGGAACTAATTCTAGCTATAGATAATTCTAGATATAGAACTTCTTCGTATCTCACTTATCTTGAACTATTACAGACAATAATGAACGGAAATTTTTGAGAACTACTGAAATTTTTATTTTAAAGAAAATTTCCTTCTTTTATTTTTAGATATTTCCTTTTTCCCGACAATTCATGCTTTAACACCTTCATACAAAAATTCATAAATATTTACAGTATTTACATCTAATTTACAAAAAATTTATAACAATATAGAAACTAGCATGACTTTCCATCTAAAGGGAGGGAAAAATAAAAGCATTTTACTTCATCTTGATTTTTTTAACTTTGAATTTAATCCAAATATAACTCCTAATTATTTATTGAGATATTTTGTAATACTTATGAAGTAATATAAGGAACACATTTTGTAAAAGAACATAGAAAATTTCCTTCCCAGTACGCAGGTACGGGTTGCTATCCTTTGAACTCGCATTTTGAAAGCTAAAAAGGGCTATTTATCAACGAAATTAAGATGTATGGCAACCGAAAGAAGACCTTTCGCGAACTATTCATGCAGAGATTCTTTCTTCCCTGGTTTTTTTCCCTATAAACAACTTATCATGCGTTCAAAAAGTTCGAATTAGTTGAAATAGGCTCTGAAAGACCCAGCGAAAGTGGCCTCAAAATTTTCTCATAAGCTTTCTTATGATTAACTGAACCTTCTCTAAGAATGGGCTTAATTAAACAGATGTTAAGAAAACAGTGTATAACTATGCTTAATCGCTGGGATACATTTCATGTATCAGTACAAAAAAAAATCGAAAATCTTTTCTCTTAACCGCCTTTAATCAAAATTTGAAATACAACTGTCCATGTAGCTGCAAGAATGCGTACCGAAATTCATTCACGACGGAGGAATGCAAACCGAGTGATAATCTGCGGTTGGATTGGTTGATGCGGTTCTGCACTCAAGGCGGTAAAACTGTGAATCGAATTTTGATTACATAAGGTGTAATACAATGTTAACTCATTGTTTTTGAAATATTGCATTCATATTATTTTTGAAAAATTGCATGCTTTCAAAAATACAGACGGTCAGATAATTCTTCTTTTGATGGATTTAGTTCCAAATCTGGTACAAATATCCATTTATTATATTAAATCAGAGTATCAAATTTAATTCTTCTTCTAATAAAATTTCTTTGTAATATTAATCAAATGATTTATATTCGGACAGCAAGAGTTTCGCTGAATGCATTTCGGTCAAAATTCAATAGCACTCTACAAATTGGGTCCTATCGCGTTCATTCATAGGCTGATATCATTTGAAAATTGTGTTTTTCTGTCTGAGAAAGGCATAAATTATCAAAAAAGAAAACCTAGAATTTAAATTTTTAGCGATTACAGTAACTTTTCTTGTATACAATTATAGTTTTTTATACGTTGGAATAATGTGGCTTTGTTACTTTTTATTTTGCTTCTTTCCCCTTAATTTGTATCAAGAATTTCTTCATAAAATAGCTATTTTCTTTAAGTCAAGAGAAAATATCAAAAGGATTCATAAACAGCAAGTTGACCGAAACGGAAAATTTAAATCTCTTGACTTTTAATAGGATTTGGCAGACGGCAATTCACGGGCAAAATAAAAGGTTGTTCTGTACTCATGGGGGATGAATATATGAAGATATCGAGAAGCTTACAGTGTTCTTGAGTTGTATTTGGAATTCTTCATTTTATTGTTCTAAACAAGATGAAAAGATGATGAATGTCATGACTATAAACATGAACATCAAATCTAAGACTTCACGGTCCTAAGGGAAATGTCTCTTCAGGATGAAAGGTATTTCTGAGTGTCACAATTGGAGATGTCATTCCTTTAAAGGACGGCATCGCAATTTCATAATTAATCATGCTTTAACGCACATTTTTTTATTTGGTCTACAATGGCCATATGTCAGAAACAGAGAGTACTAATTCCAAATTTAATTATTTTTTGCATTTAGTTTTTGATTAAAAAAAGTGAAGAAGATTCTTTCGAAAAGTTATATTTTCAAAAATAAGCTTTATAATATTCTATGTATTCAAAATATTATTTCATCATTCAGTATATAGAACAATATTGCAAAACGCCAACCATTTCTTTTTTATAATAGGAAATGCAGGGTTTCCAATAAGTTTACGTAGTGTTAAAATATCTCTCAGAGACTATGTAAGATTTTCTCGTTCTTTTCATATCTTTTCAAGTATGCAAAAGAAGATGACATAATATTTTTTGTCATATTTACTTAAAAAAAAGAGCTAAATTTGATTCTTGCGATGGATGTGGAGCGTGCAGCCTGTCTCGGCAGAACAGAAATTTTTGAAAGTTTCAAGCTTACGGGCATTGTGCCATTTTGTCACAGAGAATTCGATTATTTCCAACTGAGAGATCAGAGATAAAATAACCGCAGAGGAATGAAATCCCAAATAGCGCCTTTGGTTACCAGTTAGAAGTAAACCTTAAGATGGCGTTGATTCATATTAATGTTCGTTAAAATTTTCAATTATATATTTTATATAACTTGCCTTTTAATAGTGTTACAAGCGAGCGGAACGCACGCCAAAGGCGAAAACGTAGGCGGCTCGTCAGAAGGCGCTCCTCGCCAGCCGGGTTGCCTTGGCGGGAAGAATATTCTGGTAACCCCGAGAGAAGTCTGGCTGCGCCGAGGTTTTTCTCCCTGATTGCGGAAGCTTCTCCGTGCCTTCGCTCGAGTATATAAGAGGCGGGTTGCCTCTTGCTGAGTCGATCGCTCAAAGTGGATCTCGCTCTTTGAGAAGAGAAGCGTTTCGCTTACTTGTAGCTTTTCGCTTGAGCTGTGTTTGCGTTTGCTGTTAACGCTGTGTTATTGAGCTCGCTGTGATTGACTGTTGCTGTGCTATACTATAGCTGTTCTGCAAACCGTGTTTATTGTGCGTAAGACTTGTATTTACGCTGTAAGTGACTGATTATTGCTGGACTGTGTTTTCTGAAGTTTTACTTTTCCCAAGTCATCCTGTATATACCTGTAAATAGCTGTAAATAAATTTGTTTGTGCTGTCCTCATATAAAGTCCATTCAATCCGAACCCGCTACGCTAAAAACGTAACAATAGCTTCTTTATCAAAATATTTTTAAGCTTCAAATTTTGATATAATTCATTCATACTGTAATAAAGACTTTAAACCATAATGCATAACATATTTCTATAGTTTTCTGTCATCTTCCGTAAAATTTAAATCTTAAATTAAATTGGAAATAATTAAACAAAAATCAATATAAAACATTTTTTACGCAAACCAAGCATTTTATTTTAGTACTAGCCGCCTTTGGCGACCAGTCGGTTCGCCAATATTAATGCCGACTAAAGGGTTAAATCACTTTTTATATATAACTTGGTCTCATAATAAATTTTTCAGCAAAATATTTTTAAGTTTCAAATTTCGATAGTCATATAACTCACTTATACTATTATGTAGGCCTTAAACAGTCCTATCTTTGAAGTCCGCATCTCTCTCTGATTTTCTATCAGTGCACGTAAAATTCACTTTTAAATTAAATTGGAAATGATGAAACTTCAATTAATACAACGACCTCTTTACTCAATCTAAGCATGTCTTTAAATAAAACTAAAAACTGAAAGCAGAATAGTCCGACACTGAATATTTATGTTCAATACAGAAATTGAAACATAATTTTTTTTTATAATTTATAAGATCTCAAAGAATTATTCAGCAAAAATTTCACAGGTTAATTGAAACCTTCAGTTTTTAATGTTATTTTTAGATGTATATAAATGCTCTCAATAATATTTTTTAGGTTTATAAATATATTTCAAAAAATTATGGTTTCAATTCCTTTGGTCTTATAGATTCCTATTTGTAAAATATTCTTAATATTTCAACTTCTAAATAAATAAATAAGCATTTCTATCTTCTTCAAATCTGGCAGATTAATTCTGTTCTGAATATTGCAAGTTTAGAATAATCATCATTATCATAATTTAGACCAATTATTCTAGAGTAACTTTGATTGGCTTGTTTGAGATCTTAATAAAGTGATCTAAAATCGCCAGTTTTACCGTAATAGTTATATTGAAATTTTCATAGATCGATCAGCTTTGATGATTGATTTAGTTGATTGGATTTTATTTATGGACTTATTTAATTAAGGACTTTTGTCTCATGAATTTATTATTATTTAAGGACCTATTGTCTCAAGAATATTTTGTTAAATATGATTCACAGAGCAGATGATGTATGTAAAAATTTAATTCATTAGCATTTTTATCCTCAACCCACTAATTATATATTTCAGTTAGTCCATTTGTTAAGAGAATTATGTCTCTCCCAAAAACAGTAAGTTGCTGGGCTCCGATTACAGAAGATGCTTTGTAGATGTTAAGCCATGTTTGCCTTAAATAAAATTGTTTAATTGGATTAGTAATATATGTATAGTAAAATATCATAGAAAACGTTTCCATCTTTTCCATTTATTTTCCGTTTATTTCCATTTATTTTCCAAAATTATCATGTTTCATATTTATTTCATTTTATAGAGACACGTGCCGAAAATGACATTTTTATATGTTCAATTTGGAATGATATTTGATTTATTTTTTCTCGTGAGAGAACACGATATTGTTTTGGTAGAAAGTTTTGATGTTTCCGAAATATGCGGGTAAAAATAGTTTTATATGCTTTTACAAATTTTGCATTGTTAATTATTACGTATGCTTGTTTGAAAGAAGATGCGTTTTCAAATAGCTGACCTACTTTTACCAGTATAGCTTTAATATTACGTTACTTCGTTGAAAGAAGATGCGTTTTTATTTCGCATGATTCATTAAAATGCGGAGATAAATTACAATCAGGAAGGCGAATTCTTTGATTTACACAAAATATCTTCTTCACGTAAGTAAAAGTAACAATTCAAAACATGTCTTATTGTTTTAAAAATTAAAAGAAGAATGCAAAAATACTTTACTACTACTGATTATCAATTGCTTTTTGTTCGTCGTTTCTTTGAAATGACGTCATTTTCAAAGTTCGTTTGAGATTTCTTGTTTTTAAATAATTAATCTCGTTCTCAGAAGATTATCGTTTGGTGCTTTTCTAAAAATTCTTTTTCAGTTTTAACTGTCACACTTCTGTAATATATTTTTATTTTGTGTTTTTATTTATTTTAATTCATTAATTGAATTAATTTTGATATTATAAACGATCAAGAAAAATTTTCTCTTGAATTTATTGTTTAAAAAATATCGCATTTCCTATTTATTTCATTTTATATAATCACGTGATATAAATTATATTTAAATTTTAATTTTGGTCGTAATCAACTTTTTTTAATCAGAACTTCTGAAAATATGATGGCAACATTTTATTAAAAACGCATTATTTTTTTAGATCCTCGCGAAGATAAAATTTTATTTTTATTTTGTTTATTTTTATTTTATTGTTGAAAAAAAACCCGATTAAATTAAATGTTTAAAAATTCCTTAAAAATAGAGTTTTAAGTTATAGGTCAAAACATTAGTATCATTGAAAAGCTAATTTTTTGTGCTTTAAGATGAAGCAAAAATCAGTTTTGTGCTGTAATATTTTCGGAAGTTATAGTGAAAAAACGTTAAAATTTGGCTTATTTTTTAATTAATTTAAATTTTAATTAAAAATTCAAAAAAAGGGCTCCGAGGTG
>JAOUZG010017137.1:0-87569 GCA_026289955.1 Argiope argentata | reverse complement strand
AAAGATAAAGATAAAGATAAAGATAAAGATTACAATCGAAAACAGAGTCTTATGAAAACTACAGAATAGTTTTCATCATTTATGTAATATTTCAAGAATTATTCAAAACAATTCTCAGGTTCATCATAAAATTCAGTTTAAATTTTACTTTGGAAAGTGTTTAAATCAGGGATGCACAACCTATGGCTAGCAAATGTTGTTAATAAAATGAGATTACTTTAAAAAGAAATTAGATTTTTTCAAATAAAAGGGGGGAGGGGAATCTGATACGAAAACAATTCTACATCAACATAAACAGTTTACAGTTATTAATTAAGTTTATTTACTTTTTATTACGCGGCTTTTCAGTTTGTTCCCTTCATGGCTACCTGCGAGTACGAGTTTTCGTATAGGAGAAGCTGGCGTCGTGAAAAAAATGTCCATTCATGAAAATGCATTTTGAGGATCGAATTCAAATCTTGTGTAATGCGTTTGATGATCGGTTTTCAGATTTTGAAAAGTCTCTAAAAAGATTTATTAATTTTTTTCTCCATTTTCTGTTGATGCAAATCTAGTAGATGAGAGTATGCAGTTAGCCTTAATTGATTTACAGAATTAAAATTAAAAAAATCAGTTTAAAGAAAAACCGATATTAGAATTTTATAAAGACTTACCCGAGGAATTTTTGTGCTTAAAGCAAAATGCAGCTGCATGTGCAATTTTTCTTGGCAGCACTTTCATTTATGAGCAAACTTTTCCACAAATGAATTTAAACAAATCAAAAGTAAGAATTAGAATAGCAGATGAGAGAAGGTTTCTGCTATTCTATTTCTGATTTTGTTCTAAATATTGCCACAACTAATTTTAAGCCTATATAAAATCAATAACTTCGAATATTCGGTCACAGTCATCTCATTAATTTTTGGTAATTTTGATTATAAATTTTTTTCTCAAAATTTTAATTGTGCTCTCTGTATTATTACCAAAAAGTTTTCCTCTGTTATTCTATTTCAAGTTTGCCCCCCCCTTTTTGCAAAAATCTTTTCTTTCGAAGGTAAATTATTTCATGTCTATAATGTTTGTGTTTCATTCATTCATTTATTGCATAAAGTGTGCATGAGTAAAATAAGCAAAGTAATAATTCATGTGTATTGATACAAAAAGCCCTTGTGTTTTTATTTTTATAACATGTTTTAACATTCACGAGCCACTTTGGCCCTCGACATGGATCCTTTTTCATACTTTGGTCCCTCATCCTGAAAATGCTGATTTAAATGAATTGGATAACAATACTTTGTTTTGTTTCGGTCTATAAATATACTTCAAAAAGACGGTCGATGACGTAAGTGGTCTAAAATCATCCGTTTTCATTGTACAGCGATATTCAAATAACAATAAATCAGCCAGTTTTAATGATAGATTTAGTTGATTTGATTGCAACTCTTTTTTATTCAAAGTTAGGGGAACATTTTGTAAAAATACGATTCAAAGGGGAGAAGACAAAGATAAAAAGTAAATATTCGTAATTTATTAGAGCATTTATTTGATTAAGTTACATAAAATATAATTATTTCATTTAGACCATTTTCACATTCTAAACTTCTATTATAGAATGCTTAAAAATAGACCTTGGACTTTACATTATTAGAATGGATATTAAACCCTGTTTGCCTTAAATAAAGCCACTATATCGAATTAATAATGTAGGTATTGTAAAAGGCCATAGAAAAACTTTGTTTTTTATTTATTTATTTGGCAATATTTAATTTCTTATTTATTTCTTTTCATACAAACTCGTGCTGGAAATCACATTTTTCTAGGTTTGTAGTAATATTTATTTTACAATGCAACTTGTTTTTTAATTTTACCTTTTTTTATTGTGTTGTCTACTTGTTGATAAAAGCTTATTTTTCCTGCGCACGTGTAACGTGTTCTTGCAGGCTAAATTTTATTTTGTGCGAAATATGTTATTGAGAAATATGATTAAAATATCTTTGAAAAATTCATTTAAAAAAAGGAACTTAATTTATAGGTTAAAACATGGTTACGTTAAAAAGGTTATTTTTTTGAATTTAAATCGTTGCGTGTTTGAATAATCGCGTCACCCATAGCACCTCTAAAAATATAAACCGGTTAATTCCTTCTGGAATAAGGCTCAAAAATTGAAAAGTTCTATACATGTCAAATGGGAGCACTGGATTCGATTCATTTAGCTCTCTTTATTTTATAATAATTATATTAACTTGCATTCAAACAGCTGGGTGGACAGACTTTCTGTAAAGAGATTTTGCTCGAAATTTAATGGAAAGAGCAAACATCTCAAACGGAATTTCATCCGTTTGGCTCAAAGCATTTTTGAATTATTTTTGTGACAAAAAAAAGAAAAGAAAAAAAAAGAAAGAAAGGTGGACTCTTTAAAAATGTGTTCTTTCGAATTCAGAGAGGTTTAAACGTGAAAATTCTTCAATATCCGGGACCTTTTTTATTACAGTACTTTCTCTAAATTTCGTACGCAAGAAAGTAAAGCAACAAACGCTTCTCGATGGCCTCGGCTAAGTACCGGATACAAACTCTTTTGAGTTCGTCCAGTTTTCTGCTTTAAATACTCTAAAATTTTGTTGTAAAAATCATTATTGCTTGCTTGACCCGGGAGGTACCTCCATCATAAATAATGATTCCGCTAGTGCTGGAAAGAAGAAGTGTATGTTTCCAGTGCTCTTCTTAAGACTACGTTCCTTTCATTATCTCATCAGTGTAATGTTGTCAAAGTATATTCAATATCTTTGAATAATTTATTCAATACGTACCCAGTGTTAATGCTAAAGTTAATTGTAGTGATTGACTTACTTCAAAGAAAGTCGAGAGAAAAATGATTGTTGTTGTTGTGTCGGGGAACTCGAGCATGCAATCAAAATTTCACAGCTTGTGATCTCTGTAAATTCAAATAGCATTTAAAAGTCGGAAAGTGGTCTAAATTTCGATTACAAGATTTTCTCGTATAAATGAATAGTGTGATTGATTTTTAAAACGAATGCATATTAATAAATATTACATAATTTTTGATAATGCTAATGTAAACAGAAATTTTTAAAACTTAAGCTTAAAAAAGTCACAAAACATTATAACAAAGATTTTTTGTGTATAATTCTTTGTTGATCAATAAAATTAATACCACTGAATTATCACATTTCTAAAGAGAAGAATTGGTTTGATAAATTTTGTTCTTTTTTGGAGGGGAGGGGGTGTAGTCAATCATTATAATATGGCAACAATATCGAATCGGCAATCCAACTTTATTAGAACATTTACCAGTTATACTGAAAATAATTTGAAAGGATTTACAGCAGTTTTTTGCATTAAAGCATTCTTATACCCGATCGTTAAGAACAGCTTCAGTCTTGAATAGCAAAGTGAAAAAGAAAATAGTGTAACACTGAATTGAAAATATCTTAGACAGAATGAGGATAATTGTATGTTTTTGAAACCGAAATCGGAATTATGGAAGTAAAAATTAAACAGCTGTACCCGATATCGTTTTAATACCGCATTTCAATTCTGTGCAGTTAATTTATCTTCAACATCTTTCTACAGATGGCGACACGTCCCAGCTTTGAAACTTACTCCGCAGGCCTCATCCCCCCCCCCCATTTTGACACGAATTCCACGCCCGACAGGAGATCATCGCACTTGAAATTTTAAAACGCAAAAATCTCGTTTCAGTTATTAACCATGAACATTTAGTGTGTGGCATGCTGTCGAATCTTTTACTAATGACATTCCTAATATGTAGTGGGCTCCATAGACGATCAACTTCTGCTAAATGGTGTAAGTAGAACGGACGCTACGTAGTTCAGAAATGATCGGAGCTGCAAAATGTGTTTGTAAATAGTTACAATTAAAATGTTTCTAAAAACCAGCTTAAAAGTGTGTGTATGTTCTTGTGGCCTATCCCCTTCTCCATTCATTCCATGACCGTCCCCAGGAAAATTTATCCCGGTGCATTAATAGCCCTTAGCACAAGATGTGCGATTCTGTTGAATATTCTGAACATTGTACAGATGTCTAACAATGACATTGTGCTTACAGAATAAGCAAAAATCGTAATTATGATGCGGTATTTATTTTGAGAGTAGAGGGGCATTGCAACAAAAATTTCATCAATCCAGAATTTCAGGGAAATAATTTTTTTTTTGTTAACAGCTTAATGGCACATTGAAAAAAAAGAGCAATTAAAAGAAAGCCTCATTTATAGTTAGGGAATAAAGATTTGGGTGAGATGAGTTCAATTATTTACATTCTCAATACTGGTTTGTCTCGGGATGAATCGTCATTTTTGATCCAACCGGCGAGCATTCGACGCCGAAATCATTAGGTCTCAAGTCTGGAGCGCACATTGTCCCAATTAAACAGTCTTATTGCGTCACTTTGTTTAAACTGTTCAGATTACAGAACAATAACCACGGTTGATTTTTAATTCATCAATTACAAGATGTAGGGGGATGGCAAAGGGCATAAAGAAACGCGAAAGAACTCTAGAATTATATCTCCTCTCCCATTTCATAGTTAAATTTTTCCTGCTAAATTTTAGATCATTCATTTTCATCCACTATTTCCTAATAAAGTTTTCATTTCAGACAGAGTGAATTGATCAGAATCAAATAGGAGAGCTACATCAAACGCTTTTACCATCGTCAGTGATAGTTCAAAAATGTTTGTATTATGAATTATCTTGGTTAATTCCAACACTCTTTTTAAAACTTTTTGAATTATCTTAATTAACTATTTTGAATTATCTTAATTATTGAATTATCTTAACTATTTTGAATTATCTTAATTATTGAATTATCTTAACTATTTTGAAATATCTTAATTAATTCCTACACTCTTTTTAAAATTCTAAACAATTTCTGGAGGTCTTGACCATTGAATAATGTATTACATGATGATAGCTTCTCTGTTTTAAAAGGTTTTCTGCTTCAGATGTCAATTATGAATTCTTTCTAGTAATTTTTTTAAAAAGTTTTGACAATACATTTTTGAATTTAAATTAAATGTTTATCTACTAAAACTTCATATTCAATGACATTATTCATTGGATACTTAAAATTATTTTACTAAGGATTTTATACATTACACCCATTTAATATTTTTTTTAAAAAAATTATGTATTATTTATTAAAATTGCTAAATTTATAAATATGTAAATATAGAAACATAAATTTAATATGTTATTTCAGAAAAATGTCGTCTTTGCTGGCTCATTTGCTATAAAGGATGGAATTTTTACTTCTTTAAAACTTTTTAATGAAATATCTGACTTTTGCTGTGATTTGATAAGTTTCGAATTAGCCAAGCTTGGATTTGATATCAAGATATTTTGTGGAGTAAATATTCCTTTACCTTTTTTGCATTATTACTTTTAACCAATTTTAATTAGTAAAAAATGAAAAAGCAAAACAGTTATCCTATTTAACTGCAATTCGTCAACAGAAGATGGAAGACAACAAATGAGAATACTGTTACAAAACTGTAATTTTGCTTCCCAGTACGAACAGTATCATAGTAAGAAAGACTGTTTTATGATCAGCACTGTTGTGTGCTGAGCGGGTGCCGCGTTAGTGACGTCAGGGGCTTGGCGACTTTGGTAACAAAAGGGATAGTACCAGAAAGTTTAAAAAATTTCCCGATCCGTTGAATAGAAATCGATAAGTGCCCTGATTAGCCTAGAAGATCCGTGTCCCCACCTCCCGGGAGCTATATAACGGTGGAGTAGTTGGTGGCAGGGTTGTGTTCATTGCTAAGGAGCCATAACCCCACCCCTCTCTTAATTTCAGCCAATAACCTTGCGTCCTGACACTCGCCATCTCACCCTCTCTGCTACTTTAAAAAGAGCTCCAGGTTCCCCGCCACTTCAGACGATCATCGAAGAGGCAACGTAGAAGACAGAAAGCCCAGCTGCTCTCACTTCAGTCATGACAGGGGATAAGCTCCAGACGGAGCTAGGTACCCCGGGAAACCCATCATTACACTGGCAGGGTTGTGTTCATCACACATTTAGCACATTTTAGCATAGCTATGGAGGAGGACGGACGTTCCGATCCTAAGGGTAGTCTTAGTCAGAACACAACATCGATACTGACTCGTCCTTTTAAGGATATGTTACGGAAGGGTAGCGATGTTGCAGGTGCGGGTGTTAAGCGGCAATGCACCGACTCCCAATATGTTGATAATCAAACAATTGACGTAAATTTTCCTAACCCACTCTGCCTTTACGACAACTGTCTCAAGCGAAAAGAACTTAATGAAAAGCTAGATGAGCTGCAAAATCTCGCTGAGAGGCTCAAAGAGAAAGTCTCGACCCCTCCAAAAGACGGAGATGTATTTATCAACAGATCCGATTTCATAGAATCCTTCCAAGAAGCATCCAGAATTGGTATTGCCAAGTGTCGTCTGACTGGTGAGATAAATTCTCTTAAATCTGTTCTAAGAGATAAATTCTCTTAAGCCTGTTTAAAAATCAGAGAGTAGAATTTCAGGTTTCCCCTCTTAGAAAAACAGCAAGGCCCACAGTAAATAATCAAACTAATGATGAAATTACCCTAACTAACAGATTCGATGCATTAACTGATGAGCAAGAGTGTCCATCTGAAAGTGACTCTCCCGCAATCACCACTAAAATTCACCCAATTATGTTAAAATACACGCCAGATTACAATAAGATTTTAGCAATAATTAATGAAAAATTTGGTGTTAACAAAAACGTACTTTCGGACAACTTTATAAAAATTTTTCCAGGATCGGTGGAAAACCACCAAAATATTCAAAAATTTCTAGACGAAAACGAACTGGAGCACTTCATTATCCCCCCTAGAGCTATAAAACCGGTCAAAGTTGTTATTAAAGGTTTACCCCTGGACTTTATGCACGAGGTACTAGAAAGCGAACTAAAGAAATTAGGTTTCAGCGTTAACCGAGAAGTTAGACTCACTCAAATTAAAACAAGGCGACCTCTTCCAATATTCTTAGTTGAGCTCAGGAAAAATGAAATTGTTGATGAAATTTACAATGTCACTAATATAGAATTCCTTAAAGTCACCGTTGAGAGATACAGAGGTAGGAACTCAGTAGCTCAATGTTACAACTGCAACCTTTTTGGCCACGTTTCTAAATATTGCTCACTAAAACCACGATACCTCAGATGTGGTAATAATCACCAGACCAGAAATTGTCCACAAGGAGAAAAAATAGAAAATCCTAAGTGCATAAATTGCGAGCAGCTCGGGCACACTGCTGCATACCGAGGATGCCTCAAATTCCCTAAAATCCCCCAGCCCACATTCCAATCGATTAAATTATTTTAACTCTAATCATGCAAAAAATAATTTCTCTTTTGCCAACTGCATAAAATCTAATCTCCCCCAAAACAGCGAAACTAATCTGTCAAACTCAAAACTAACTGATAATGCCAGCTCACCACCCACTGAAATACTTGAGATTATTAAAGCTTTTAATGAAATTTAAAAAAAAACTATTTCTAATGTTACCAAATTTACTTAATGCAACGAAAGAAATGAAAAAGTTTTGGACCCGGTGGCAAAGTTCTTTATCCTTAGCAATGCACTGACTAACCAAAATACTTAAACTCTCCTTAAATATACCTACCAGGCAGCCAATAGTAAACAAGCATCTTGCAACCCCTCGCTCCCTCACCTCTTCATCCTCCGTTAGTAACCAGAGTTCCAGGCCAGTCTACCCTAAGCCAAGCTGTTTTCCATTTCCCGCCAAGGTCGAGGATAAGCCCCTGACGGGGCTAGGTGCCTCGTTAAATGAACTTTTAGCTCTTGGCAGGGTTGTGTTCATCCAATGAGCATCTTAACTTCGTCACGCACCTCCCACTTCTCCAACTGTTGGGACTATTTAAGAACCTGCCCAGGAGATGGCGAAGAAGATCACGGCCCTCAACTGAAAGCAATGTGAACATTTTTATCAAGTTCCACCGGAGGTAAATGCCCCTTCACCGGGGCTAGGAACTCCGAGAAAAATGCTATTACGTGGCAGCGTTGTGTGTCCAGTGTGGGGTTATGTTGCTAAAACAAACCTTAAAATTATTTAAAGCTTACCAAACAACCTGATCAGAAATATATGTCACATGAGAAAATTCAGGCATAACACCAATATATATCATTATATTAAATTCTCCACCTTAAAACAATTCATCAAAAAAATAGCCCAAAACTTCCTTAAAAACATTGAAAATGATAAAAATGAAGCAGCGAACAGTATACCTAATTACAATCCAGACCCTAAGATCAATAATCCTCTCAATATTCTAATTTAGTAACATGTATCACACCACTCACCATTTAATCTCTAAAATTCTTTAAATCCCAAAAAATTAAATTTAAATTCACTGATAAATTCAGCCAGCCCAATCTAGATCCAAATCCTCAGAAGCAAACCCAACAACCCATGCCCAATCGACAGCCAATAGAAACGAGTCCTGACACACGCCAACCCATCCTCCCCTCCACCGTCCAAGGACTATTTAAACAAAAGCACAGGATCTTCAAGTCACTTCGTCATCTAAACCTAAAAATGCTTGGAAACGAGTTAGACATCAAGCATTGCATTGAACGCCATGCCCTTCTCAGCTTATCATCAATGGGGATAAGCCCCTCCCGAGGATAGGTGCCCCGTCAACCCTACCAACATTTGCCAGCGTTGTGTTTAATTCAAGCTAGTATTGAACTGCTGTGTGCCGAGTCGTATAGTGTATGGAGTAATCAGAGTGTGGCGGTGAATCGGCAGCTAAAGGGAGGAGACAGTGATAAGTTCAGCCGTCTGGAGAGACCGTTGATCGAAGCTGCGAGGAACCCCTGCTGTATTCTGTCTGTGCTTTAAGAGCCGTGGACGATTACTACTTGTGAGCTACTGTCAGCTGTAGTGCACTGTCCTGTATTCGTCTCGGCAGTTCATATCTGCCGTTTTTCTATCCGTCATTTTTGTGTTAGTGTCTTATTTGTGTAAATAAACGTCTTTGTTGTTTACTACAGAGGTCTGCTGATGGTATGTCTTCACTTCACACAATATTTCCACTATATAAAAACGAACCCGCCTGTGAGGATTATTTTTGTAACAATATAGAAGAAATAAAAGATCAATAATAAATAAGAGTCACCAAATTTTCACATATTTGAATATTTATTTTTAAAAATTACGCATCTTTCTGCTTTACACAAATCATGGAATCTTTCTCTAACAATTAGGGCGATTCCATAGTTATAACGAAATTAAATTTGCTGATGTAAACTGTATATAGATTTCTTTTATCTTTCATCTATCAAAACTCTTTTGAACAAATATCATTTCTTCAAAATATTATTCAAACAACTTGTAGAATAGAATTAAAATAGAAATAGAATTAAAATTATTAAATTCAAAAAATTGAATCCCCTGTAAAGATTTATTAAACTAATTATCTTATATACTATTATCAAACATACACTCAGGTCAATAAATTACGGATCATTAAGAGTCAAGCGCAAATCGATATCTATTATGTATTATTTTCTAAATATATTAAGTCTAGAATTTCCTCAGAATGGACTTTGTTTAGTATTTGACAGAAATCCGCGAATGTAGTCGCACTGAATTTCACCATAGAACTATATAGAGTTTTTCAGATATCATCTTCACATAACGACCATCTTCACATGACCACAATGCGTTTTTCGGACTCGGAGGGGTCTGAGAGGGGAAATTCGCTACAATCTCGACTATTTTTCAATGGTTAGCTTGTATATTTCAAGGGAGAGAAAGTATAAATGGCATTCAAGTACAAAAGTTAAGGATAATTCAAAGTCATACATATATTACCCGTAAATTGACTACATATATTTTCAAAAATCATTTGCAAATTGCAGGAAGCCATTGCTGGATAGCAATGCCATAAGAATTCAATATTAATTCTCTAAAATATTTCATCGAATTCCAAAAGAGATACAGGATTTGTAAAAGGATCTCACTGGTTTTGTATGAATATTAATGATAAAGATTCAAACAAGAGATATTTGCCTTCATTTGAAAGAAACTAGACAAAACACAGGTACATCTAAAAGTTCAAGGATTACACAAAAAACTGTCATTCATTTGAATAACTAATTATCACAATGAGATGTTGCCATTTTTTTAAATACGGAACTGTTTCAATACAACAGAACTTCGCTTAACGAATCTCACTCATAACGGGAAATATATACTAGAAAAACGAAACACTTTCTCCCGTAGGAATGAATCTAAAACAGACGCTGAATTCCATTCCAACATATATTTTATACACTGAAGCAACAAAAGTCATGGGATGACTGTTAATATCGTGTGGGTCCTCCTTTTGCCCGGCGAAGTGCAACAACTCGACGTGTCATGGAGTCCACAAGTCGTTGGAAGTCCTCTGCAGGAATATTGAGCCATGTTGTCTGTATAGACGTCCATAATTGGGAAAGTGTGGATGGTACAGGAGTTTGGGCATGGACAGACCTTTCGATGATGTCCCTTAAATGCTCGATGGGATACATATCGGGCAATCAAGGTGGCCAGATCTTGCGCTGGAATTGTTCGGAATGTTCTTCAAACCAATCGCGAACATTTCTGGCCCGGTGACATGGCGCATTGTCATCCATAAAAATCCCATCGTTGTGTGGGTACGTGAAGTCCATGAATGGCTGAAAGTGATCTGCAAGCAGCTGAACATAACCATTTCCAGTCAATGGTCGGTTCAGTTGCATTAGAGGACCGAGTCCATGCCATGTAAAAACTGCCCACATCATTATGCAGCCACCACCAGCTTGAACAGTGCCTTGCTGACAGTTTGGGTCCATGGCTTCGTGGGGTCTGCGCCACACTCGAACTCTACCATCAGCTCGTAACAACTGAAATCGTGACTCATCTAAGCACGCCACGGTTTTCCACTGGTCTAGGGACCAGTCGATATGCTCACGAGCCCAGGAGAGTCGCTGCAGGCGATGTAGTGCTGTCAGTAAAGGCACTCGAGTCGGTCTTCTGCTGTCATAGCCCAAGGAAGACAAATTTCGAAGGACAGTCCTATCGGACACGTCCCTCGTACGTCCCACATTGATTCCTGCAGTTATTTGACGAAGTGTTGCGTGTCTATTAACACTGACCATTCTACACAGACGTCGGCAGTCTCGGTCGTTAAGTGCAGGTGGTCGCCCATTGCGCTGTCCATGATGCCTGAAATTTCATACTCTCGGCACACTCTTGATACTGTGGATCTCGGAATGTTGAATTCACTAACAATATCCGCAATAATTGACCCATGCGTCTAGCTCCAACCAACATTGCACGTTCAAAGTCTGTTAATTCTCGACGTGCCGCCATAAATCACGAAAAACCTATTCACATGAATAACCTGAACACAAATGAAAGCTCTGGAAAACGAACTGCGCATTTATACTTTTTCACTGCGATACTACTGCCATCTGTATATTTGCATATTGCTATCCCATGACTTTTGTCACTTCAGTGTATATCCTTGTAATAAAGCTCAATGTGTATGTGCACGTGTTGGCCCTCTACAAGCCAGAACGTTTGACCTACAGCTACCAAATTTGGTACATGTATACCTGGAGGTCGGAAATGTACACCACAGAACGCTTTTTTAAATTTTTAATTAGAATTTTAATGATTGATTAAAAACTAACTTTCCCTCCAAAAATTATTTTCATTTCCCCATTGCCAATTGAGTAACGCTTCAGGTTCCCCCCCCCATGCAAACAAGGTTAGGCTTAACATGTTTTCGGTCAATTATTTAAATTATTCTGCTTTATTTTCTTATTATTTAATGCTTTTAAAATTAAACATCATTACATAATCGACCTTCCAGACGCATTCTGAAGCACTTTTGAGTTAAAACAGAAAAGGAAATAAAAAATTTTTAATCTATGTAGCATTACCCCAATTAGCGTGAAAAATTTAATCATGCGCATTGCATTTATTGTGTTGACAACTATATTTAAACGAATACGGATTTGATTTTGATTAACTACTTCAGATACACACTGTAAATAAATTGTTTTTTGGTTAGTTTTGCACTTTAGTAATTAACAGTATTTATGTTACATATTTTTCATATATGCTTATAGTTTTAAGTACGTTGTTTTATAAGTAGTTTTCTCTCCACGCTAATGAGGCTAGGATTACAAGTTTTCAACAAACTTTAAAAAAATTTGTTTATTTTACTTGTTTTTGATTCATTTCAATTTAAACATTAATTAAACGATCTGTTCATGATGAATCTGAAAAACTCTTGTTGCAAATTTTTTGAGATATTATATAAATAAAGAAAGATACTCTTTAACGCCTATAAGGTTTGAATCTCTTAGTAACTCGGTTATCAGTACTCATGATGATAATAATAAATGTTTTCCTTCAACAAAAAATGCAAAATTAATTGTAGTTGAGTTATTTTAATTTTAATTTAAAGAAAAATTTCTACTGGAGCAAAGGGAAAATTCGAGAAATACATATTATGTTAGTGTCTGAAAACTTTTATGAGGGAATAATATGACTATTAAAATGTGAAGCTTTATAATATTTTGATAAGGAAGCTGTTAAAATAGGAGTCACAAACTATTTAATTATTATAATTTTTAATAACATTAAGATTGACGAACCGGCTGCCTTCCAATTTTATATATATATATATAGATAGATAGATA
Organism: Argiope argentata; assembly: GCA_026289955.1. NCBI lineage: Eukaryota > Metazoa > Arthropoda > Arachnida > Araneae > Araneidae > Argiope > Argiope argentata. Next base: position 74,853 of record JAOUZG010017137.1, on the reverse strand, counting down.
GATAGATAGATAGATAGATAGATAGATAATTTAAACTTTTAACCCTGATTAATTTCTAAACTTTATCTTAATTTAGCCTAGTGCTATTGAAGGACACTGTGTGCAAGCATTCCTCACCAAATAGAGACTATCAAATGAGATTCTGCAAACAAATCATCTGAGTATTAAACATTTCAATTTTATTTTTGATGTTAAACATTTTATTTTCATAGATATCATATTATCTTTTTCATATCGTAAATAATATTGTTCCAAACGATCTTGTATTATGTGACTGTAATGCAACTGAAGTGTAAACTGCTTTGATTGAAATGTTAGGGAATCTTTATTTACATTAATTTAAACCTAAGTATCACTTGTAGTACTCTTTTAAAGTTGAATTAATCATTTGGACACCATTGTAAGGTGTCTGTTGCCCGATTGTGTGTCGTGTTGCCCGACGCACTTCCACGTCCTGCGGTTGGGGGGGATTGTAATGATAATTTAAACTCTTAATTTTAATCCTAAATAATTTACAAACTTTATCTTAATTTAGCCTATAGTAACTTCATTCGAAAAATATTCTCTTATTTCCTGATCCCTTCCATTCGTTCTAGTTAATTAATTCAACATAAGCTTTGTAAAATTGCTGAATCAGCTAAACGCCGGCTACTTTCCGACACTCCAAATGTAGGGGCTGAAATTAGCCAGCTTTGGAAATGCCATTAAAAGATCCATAGGATTCCGTTGCACGAGCTGTACGTGTGATTGCCACGTGTTGAAAACCCTATTAAAATCTAATGGTATATATTCACAGGAATAAAAAGTTTCATCAGCTTTTTCATCATTCCCTGTTAGGCACGTCACTTTTGCTTGTACATAATGCCTGCTCCCAGTGGTGGAATAAAACGGAACTTCAATATTCAACCTGTCTTCTCCGTGATTTCGGCCACGACTCTGCTATCTGCTTTCATCAAATAATTTAAATGCTATATATATATATATATATATATATATATATATATATATTCTAAATTTTATGGTAAATGTCTAAAGACAAAATTTAGCAAAAATGAGATCCTGCATTATCATTAAATGATTTCGTAGCGTCCACGGCGCCTGCCCTATTAAGGTGACACTTCCCAACATAAGTGACGATATTTCAGTATTTCCTTTCTTTCTTTGAAGCGCTGTTGCTTTCGTCATTTCTTCCCTTCCCCTCCAAATCTCTTCCCCGGCTTTTGCCTCCTCACACGGCAGGCTCTGCACTTCTACCAGCTCATCGTTTGCGGTTACTATCGATCTCCAGTGGCATCATTTTGACAAGAGATTAAAGGTCACCGATTACGGCTCCAGGGGTGCTCGCCCAAACCCATCCGAGTCTTGTGCAATAAAGCTGTCTGGTCAAAATATTTTTCATGCCCACCTAAAGCTCTTTCTTCGAGAAGGCGCTCAATATGGATCGATAGGAATCAATCCAACATTTGACGTCACGTCCCCCCCCCCACCTCTTCATCCTGTGAAATACGCATTGTTCGTTAGAGCGAGTCATTTTTACACATTTTGTTTCATTTTTCAGGTGAATCGCTGATTCTACGAGGTGATCGTTAAAAGCGAGGTTCGACCTCACTTTCTACAGTTGAATCTCTGGACCAATAATATTATATGATAAAAACGGAATAAATTGTAACAGCAAGATCTGTATGAATAGAATTAGTGAGAGTCGTAAACTAAACCAAGCTTTTATTATTGAGACTTTCTTTGCGCGGAAGGACGGCCGGGATCAACGAATACACAAACATTAAGAAGGGCTCTCGAAGGACTGAAATGAAGGATGGAAACTGCTGTGATGTGGGCCCATCTCCACACACATTTTGAGACACAGCCAGTTGCTTATATAATTTTGTAGTAAATACATTTTGAAATGTGTGCCAGAATAAAGGATTGCATTATGAGTTGCGGATTTGAAACTTACAAAATGATAATTGGTTTTCGATTAGATAACTATTTCCATTAGTAGCGTAGTAAGGGCAATAGATACTCAAAACATCAATGATGCCCGCACCATGGCATTATCTTTTCGCCTCTTCATGATATTTCATTCTGAAACGTGACATAAATAAATCCATTAATATTTTCCCCAAAGTAGTATCCGCCCTCCCCTTTGCTCCCGGTCGCTACTCCACTGGTTCTAGTTTATTATGAAACACATTAGGATCATATTACTTTGAACTTTTTAGAAGTGAATAGGATTTCTAAGAATTCCAAAGAATAAATTATGGTTTATGCTTACCAGTCCGATATTTGCAATATAACATATGATGTGACAGAAACCCCCCCCCACTAAACTGCATATAATTTAAAGGACAAAGATATGATGACAAACTCACTCGTCTATTTAAGATACAAAAAAATAATTAATGGATGTACAGTTGCAGATTTATTTTTAAAAAACAACCACCTTCGTCGAGCTAAAAATAACTCAAGCTCGACTTCTAGAATCCAGCAGTCAACATCGGCTCATTAGATTTCTAACATTAGGAATTAAATAAAAACTGAAAAAGTTCAAATTATTAAACTGGAAGGTAAAATGTAATACAAGAAGGAATGTAAAAGGCAGCAACAGAAAGCGAAACATTTTCTGTATTATTTAACGTATAAAGTCCTTAATGTAAAGGGAAGTTAAGATTAATTCTAAACCTCTAAGAATTTTTTTTTTTAAAAAAGAAAGGTCATTAAGCCTTATTTAATGTAATGTCAGTAGCATTTGAAAAATTTCAGTGCCGCTCAAACAAAACTCAATACGTTCATTCCTTGACGTAGTGTTTTAGCTGCAATAATACCGAATCTTTCTTTTACTTTATACAATAAAAAAGGTATAACTTTAAGACTGCAATTGTTATAAATTTATGATTTTGTTGAACGGCCTCTTCTTAAATTAACAAGAATTTTTCAATACATTTCTAATCTTTCTTTCTTCAATTTCTTTTCTACGCTACTAATGGAAATAGTTATCTAATCTCCTTAAATTAACAAGAATTTTTCAATAAGTTACATTTAAAATGGCTATAATTTTTTAGAAATGTGTTTAGCACGAAACATGTTCTCGCAGTATTACATTTTAACTTTAATCATCCGGGGAAATATGACATGTGTACATTGAAAATCTGCACAGAGCAAGCAGCTTTATGCGTGCAAAAGCCTGCATTCAACCAAGAGGAGTGCTCTGCCTGCAACCGTCTCGCACACTCTCTGCTGAATGAATTCTCTCAAAGAATGCCCCGCACGTCGTCAGCGTAAGACAAGCGGGAATGTAGCCTTTGGCTTGCATTGAACCTCCTCATCGAATCTGTCAGGTTTGGATCGATTAAATCTGGCATACGGCTTATAGTATCCGATAAGCGAATTAGTGATTCGAACCATTAGACACAGAATTCACCCCATAGCCTTAAAATCACATGCTAAACACTTAAAACTTTGTGTTTTTGAGCCATCGTGCTAACATATTTCAGAAAGTACAGACGTTGAACCACTTGTGAGATTTGGTTCAAAATTCGGGGAGAAAATGCGCTACGCACGTTAAATTTTGCACCAAATTGTATCTATATAACTGTTTTTGTTTTGTAGTTATTACGTTACATTGAATTCGAAGAATCCAACAGATAGATTGTTCGAGCTTATTTCAATCCTTAAAGTGCTTTGATCAAGTTTTAATATCAATCTACAAAATTAATGTATACGGATGAAATTTAATCCGTCTAGTCCAAAGCGTAGTCTCCTTTGTCATAGACAGACAGATATTTTACAAAAAAATGTGTTATTCGAACTCAGGGAGATCTACAACTGTAAAATTTCGAGTCATGTTTCGTCAATCGATTCGAATTTTTTGACGAAAACATTCATTTTTCAATGCTCCGTAGAAGAGAGTAAAAACTGACTACTCGGATGGTTATTCTTGCGGACCTAAATATATAAGAATAAAAAAATGCAATTCATAAAATAAAGTTATGGAAAACCGTAAGACTTTAGGCCTTCTCGTAGAAGATTGAAAATATTCCGTCATCCTTATTTATGAGATTCAGATGCACTATCAGCATTTTTTCTAAGAAAATATTTTCTTTAAAGAATGACTAAAAATAATTACAACTGTCTTGTCTCGTTTAAAATGATTTGAATACCGAATATTCAATTAATTACTATTGATGGCAATGCGTCTATCCACTTCCATGCCTTACTTAAAGCAAAAAAAAAAAAAAAATGTCGAAATGCATCGAAAACTATTCTTGAGTCAGTTATTTCACCCCACGACCTGAAAGATATCATCTGTGTTCGTTGTGCTGTTGTTGCGGAGGTGCCATCGAGTTGGGGTGCTGAACATCCTTCTAGAAGAAAACGCGGATGTTTTTATATGAGAAGAGGGATGTCCACGCCGATACGGGTCATAGCGAGCCCTCAGGGAAAGGCCTAACCGGTCACTTGCATTGTGGATGGGAAAACGTCCGATGATCCAATTTAGGTCACTTCTGTAGTGACAAGTTCGAAGTCCTCGGCCACGTGCTCGAATTCTGCGTGGAGAATTCATCCGAAGGATGCGAGAGCTCGGTTTTTATGGCTTTCATCACGAGAGGGCAACGAACTCCACTTCTGTCAGCAAGTGAAAAGCCTCTGTTTGATTGCTGTGATTAAGAATTAAAAAAAAAAAAACTTCATTAAAGTGAATTGGAATGATGTTCGCCTTTAATAGGAACCTTATAAACTGATTGTATAATTATTGGAATAATTATGATTTGCCGGAGGCCAATTAAGGCATTTACTATATAAATATTTTAATACAGCAAAATTATGTAACTATGAGGAAATGTAGGATAAAATTAATAAATGAAATTAAATTAAAAATCAAAGGAAACTTTCTGAAGATAATACAGAACCGGAATTCTCTGCATGTGGGTCCCGGTGCAAAACACCATTTGGGGTCCTACATTTTTTTGTAAAGCAAGATAAATAAATACCATCATAAAACACTACACTATTGCTAAAAGAATGCTCAACATTTGCTATGGTAACTAGTAACGTCAAGAACAATTTTAAAACAGTTAGCACCTTTTGAAATAACTCATTTTATTAATTGTTTAGTAAGTATTGCAATTTCTCATGCTTTTTTTTATTTAAATACTTTTCTTTCAAAATCAAATCTGTAGCAGATGAATTTCCTAAATAAAGTTTTCATCTACATCCTACTATTAAACTTTACAGCATTTTTCTAAAGTTTTTATATTAATGATTAAGTGTCATATTTTTAAATCTATCTTTCATTTGTACAATAACAGTGTCAATTACTTTGTTAAAAATAACAGCAAAATTCCTTTATCATATTTTCTAGAACTTCATTTTTTGTTATTTCAGAATAGAAAATTTCTTTTTTCGAATTCGTTTTTTAAGAAAATATTTTAAAATATTCAAATTGCAGCCATTCACTTTTACCACATCTAAACAACATGTTGAGTTTTGGTCTCAAATTTTGATTTCAGTTTTGATTTTACTGATTAAATTAAAAGCCGAAACAAGATCTGATAATTTATTGATAGTATTAATTTTGAACAATATTGCAAATCATATTATCAAACGTAAAACAAACGCACTTCTTGCATTGATTTCAAAGGATTTGAGGCTTCGAATGCGAGTTTATTATTATTTGCATCAATAAATTATCCTAGGGCATTGCAAATTTCTTCAAACAGTGCATACATTATTTTAACTGAATCTAAATTGGTTCCCGAAAGAGTATTGCATAATAAGCAATATTTAAACGCGTTTTGTACAATTTCCCATCTGTTTGCAAATGCAGAAAATAAGCAATATAAAAGTTGCAACATCCCTTTCTTTGACAATATAAACGACTGGAAAAAGTATTACAAATTAATACTAGGCTTTGTTCATCAAACACTTAATAATTTAAAAGATTATTTAAAAGATTATTAACGGCAGCGCATACAAAGTACAAGTGGGTTTCGAGCAATTATTCTGGGTTGTATAGCTTTATATTTTCCTATTGTGTTGTTACTATTGTCGTGAGCGTGTCCTCTACAATTCATAATATGTAAAACCAGCTCACTTAAATTTTTCTCACGGAGTTAGTCTATTCTAGTCCTCCTCTCAATTCTGTTTTGGTAGAAATAATGCTATCTCCCTAATGTTTTTGTAGAATTTCCCAATTCTTTAAAAATGCAGAAAATAAGCTACATAAAAGTTGAAACATCCAAAGTAAATGTTACTGTATATCTCGATGCTCCGGAATTCTGCGTTGTGACAACGTTTTCGCGAGCACCCCTGCATGGTTGAAATATAAGTAGATGTTCGCCGTTTTTATTTTTTACAATAATATCTCTATGTGAGTAATGGAAAATAATAATGACTGGACTCACTATATTTGGCAAGGAGTTCATATTGTTTCATAAATCATCAAATTATAATTTTACAGATTTATTTATTTTACAACTACGTTAATAACATTTTTTAATCAACATCATTGATTCTTCTACTAGCGTAGTGGCCCGTGCGATTGAAAAGTCGGAAATTAGCCAATGCATGTTATTTACTCCCGAACATTTTGCTTGTTTGTGTGTAGTTTCCTCCTCCCCTCTCCTTCGAAGCTATTCGGATAACTGGAGCCCTTATAATCGAAATTCCATTAAAATTAATTTTAACTCCATCTTTACGTCTGGCATGCGAGCGTTCATTATAGAGCTATTTAACGGTTCGGAACAAAACGGACAACGACCCGTTAAATGAGTCGAGATATTTTCGTACTCCGGTACCAGTGGAAACTTCTCAGTTTGAGGTGGAAAGACGGCGGCTCACCCCTCTTTAACAAATGGATTGCTCCATGAGCTCTCTCTTTGTTTAGCATCCCCCCCCTCTTTTCCGTGCAGCAGCTCATCAGCATCTCCATTACCAATGGATTTCAAAACTAGTTCAATCCACCTTTTCCCCTTCTTTTTATAAGAAAAGCAACACGGAACGGGAGTTATTCATGATTTATATATATATAATTTAAATATATACAAATAATATATATTATACACACGCACCATGCAAATTCATTCCATTATTGACGATAAGGGATAATGCTTTTTCAATAACTATCTTCAATACAGCATATTTTGTTCTTGTGTATATATCGCAAAATAAACTCAATCGAATGGTTAATTTGGAGCAATACCACAACTCTTTAACCGACTCAGATTGAAATTTGACCACAACTTGCAAATGCATGAAGTAAATTTAATTTTTCAAAGGGATATAGACAATGTGCTCTTAATTTTCGGATTCAGGAGCCCTCGGCGTTTTTGCGAGGCGTCAAGAGGTGCTTATTTCATCCATCAATAAATAGGTAAATATTAAAATGAAATCTGCATTGCATATTTCAGTGCATCGTGTCAGAACATCATTTCTGGAGCGGCAAGCACCACGTGTACGTGCAAGTTGAATTATATTTTGATTCATTTTAATTGTTTCATTGAATGAGTCATTTTAGTATGGCAAACGATCCAAAATACTTTGTCTTGTATTTATTTATTGTTTTAAAAAATATCCCATTTCCTATTTATTTCAATTCATATTATCACGTGTTCAAAATATTTTTCATGGTTTTATTTGCTGTAGTCTTTTTTATTTAGAGCTTTTGTAAATGCAATGGCAACACGCAATAAAAAACTGATTTATTTAAGATGCTCAGCAGATAATAAATTTTTTTATTTTTCGCCTACGGATTTTTGTTTAAGCCAAAAACCTCATCCCCCAAACAACATCATGTTCATTTTTCGTAGAGGTTTGTGTTCTGTAATATACTCTAAAACGCTAAAACATTTAAAAAGACAAATTCTGAATTAAGTAAATGGCGGAAATATATTAATAATCCTGAAGTTAAAATGTATTTGTTTCCAAATTTAAGGTTTTAAAATTTATTATTAAGAGGAGCCCATGGTTTGGGTGGGGAAAGGAAGATACGCATGATTAAAACTTGTTGAAAGAAAATTATTAGCAAACAAAGTATTTTTTTTAAGGAATTAGAAACCATTATTTTAGAAATTGAAGCTATTACGACGTTTTCAGATAAGCGACAAGTAGGAATATAGCAAACTAAATTCCCACGGGAAAGCAACCACACATAGCGGAGGAATTGGTAAAATGCGAAGAATACAGACATCTGGTATTCAAATTTAAGTACAGCGGTCAAACAAATGTGTCTGGGCGACTTGTGAGGTCTTCACTGAACTGGATATGTGTTGGAACAAACAACGAAGGAAAGAAGCAGATGTGTCTCTGTCAATAGATAAAAGACGCTCGCCCTTCAAGCCAACACAATAGGGACCAGCGGCATATGGCACTCCTTTCTTCTTGAGAAAAAGGCAGCAGGCAAGACGGAGCCAAGACGTCTCTTTGCTAGTCGCTGTTTTCCCCTTTCTTAGTCAGATTAGGTCAGATGATCCAATGAAAGTTGGGAATCATCCTGATTGGTCATTTGCCACCAAGGGGCCAGCCTTTAAAATCGAGATTTTTTTTTAAAAAAGGAACCGGCTGGAGGGGCGAGGAGAGGAAGCCGACTGACGAAGCAATAGCTAATGACTGGAGCTAGAATTCAACTTGGAATTCTGTGTAATATTCTCAGGAGAGAATTTGGTGTGACGAAGGCAGCCGCGCCGCGTAGCTGAGCCCACGTGAAGCTCTTCGGAACTTTTGAACCCTTCAGCGTCTTGACTGAAGTGTGAAAGCTCATCCGAGCATTGAGGAGACCTCCAAATAGTTGAACAGCTGTCTTATGAGTTGATCTTATTGCCAGTTCATCATCTTACGTTTCAGTAATACAGCAGGTTAATCGACAAGCAGAGAATCCCGAACCACGGGCTGAATCTTGCGGGAGTTTCAAGAACTCCACCATATCTCTTCACATCCAAGAGAGACTCTTTACTTATCTGAAGAACAGTACCTTTCCTTAGCGGAACACTGAAATGAATTACCAATGTGTTTGTAAAATAATGAAGAAGGTGCATCTGTGTGAAAAATATGTGTATTATAGCTGGAAATAAATATATTTTTATTTCTCCAAGATCTGAGTTTGTTTTCGATGGAAATCACCAGTAGCCCCGGCCAAAAACGTTACACTATTGTTAATTATAGACCTATCACGTATCCGTACAATGAACTTTCCGAACCTTCACCACTCTCTCCTTCTTATTTTCTAATTGGGAAAAGAGTAGCATCTTTACCTGTAATACAATCAAAAATCGAGAAATTAAATGTAACTGAAATTTCTTTAACAAAAAGGATTAAATATAAAAAAAAAAATTGAATCATTTCCGGAGTAGGCGGAACAAGGAATGCTTGCTTAATTCGAGATCAGCCTATGTTTCCCCGCAGCCATGTAAGATTTATTCATTTAAGGTTAGATTATGTCGTTTTAATTAATGATGAGCGTTATCCAAGAAATATGGGGATGATAGGAAGCATTTTGGACTTGTGTGAAGGTCGAGACGGACAAGTTCGTTCCCTTCTCATCATAACTCCCAAGAGAGACATAAAACAATCCTTTGAACTTGTTTGAAATTGAGAGACAAATCCTTAAATACATATGTTCAATTTCTAATGGAATTTTTTATGTATGTGTATTGAAATTTAATTTATTTAATATTTCCTTAATCGGAAGAATATTTTACACTGTTCTAATGTTAACATTAATATATTTTATATTTTCCCCTGTGTTTATGATTATATTTGTAATATGGGAAATGTACTTATGTAAATCCAGGAGGGGTGTGCTGTGGATTGTGCACAGATGCCGCTCTCGCCTCTTGTTTACTTCCTGTTTTAAATTCCATTACCAGACCCCAACGGTATTGGAATTTACCCTAAATGTTAACCTTCGATTTTATTCTTAATAAAAAAAATCCAAAGACACCATTAAAAAGACATTTTAAAGTTTTAGAAGTCCTTCATTAAGCACCTCCAATGACAACAGCTCGCATTATGTAGTCTCACGAGACGAGAGTGTCTACTCAGTGATCGGTGGTCTTGCTGTGACACTCGCTATTTTTCGTATATATGTTACCGTTAAAATATAAAATGCAGTTATTTTATAGAATACTTAGTTATTCCATGAAATAACTGATCGTGTCCGTTAAAGTGTGTAATATGTTATTAATTTGACACTTTAACTAGTTATTCTATGAAATAACTAGGCATTCTATAAATTAACTAATGAGAGACAGTTGAAGTGTAAAGTAAACAATTTATCTAAAATGAAATAACTAGGTATTCTATAAATAAACCAATGATAGACAATTAAAACGAGAAAGGAGCAATTTATCTAATTTATGCAGCGTATAAATGGTTTTTATGGAAACGTATCATAAAATCATTTGTTACAACAAGGATTACTAAAATGACACTTGGAATTACAAAGAACATTATTTCTAAAACAAAAACATTTTTTGTTGACACACTGGGTTTTACACGAACATTTTTTAAATCCCTGGCTAGTATCTAAACTTTCAGCTATAGCAACCGACCGGAGCGATATTTCTACATCCGGTACTTCTTCGATTTTAATTAATTTTTGTTCACAGACACTGAACTGGGATCGGGAATATAATTGTTTTATGCGGCCGTTTCTTGTGCCCAATTGGAAGGATAAAATAGATTTGGCATCACCTTTTCCTCTCTCAACTTCAGGCACTGGGATACGGACGGTAAACCCCACAGAGGCTTCAGAATGGGATTTATCCAACATTAATTGTATCTTTTTCACTTGAATTTCTAAACATTTTTTAGACATTTCTCTTTCTCTTTGAACATTAAGTTAATTAAAACACAGTTTGAAGATTTTCTGAACAGCTTCATCTTTTGAAACATAATCTTCCTAACATGACATATGGACAGGCTCCCTACATTTGAAGCAAACTATATCTTCACTGCATTCTTTTAAACAGACAACACATACTTTAGTAACACATACTTCGTTAACAAATTATTCACGAAACACTAATATTTTAAAGTTTCACTAATAATTTATTAAAAATTTCACGAAATACTAATAATTTATTAAAAAGTTTCCCAAATCAACAGAATCAACCATCTTAACTGACCACTATATGAAAAAATAAACATTTATATTCTATGCAAACTTTCCGTTTTCAGACCTTTCCATCTAACATCTTAACCCTTCATCTACAGAATTAGTTCCCTTCCATTTTCCAACTTCGTTTTTGAACCAGTAGTCAAGTTTCCTGGCAGAATAATCCCAGTGAAAAGTTTTAATTAATAGAAATATCTTAATTAATTTCATTATTAAATATTTTTCTTTCCTACTTTTAGCTAACATTTACTTCTTGCTATTTGGGTTATGTTCTCCGTGTTTTTTAGAACACCATCGGCAAAAATATTCATATGATCCAGATTTAAGTGGTACTTACAAGTACCGTCAGTTTTCTTTACCAAAGGGTTAAAGAAAACAACACCCATTCCGGGCCAATCAGTGCTCGGGACTTCTCCGAAGTTGATGATTCGGTGAATGTGTGTTTGCGCCTCTCTCTTTCTCTGCATGTGTGTGTGTGCGTTGTTGCTGTGCAAGCCGGATCATATGATCTAGCACTACTTCACTTGGCTCATGTATGCTTCGGAGGATAAAAGAGTATGCCTAGAGATATGTTTTAAAATTTTAATTAATTAAAAATTAAGCTGAATTTTGTCCCTTTTTCGCGATAGGTTCCGAAAATATTATTGCACAAAATTATCTTTTAAATTCTTTTAAATACCGAAAAATTATTTCTTTTCATTAATGCTAAGGGTTTTACCTATAAATTAAGTTTCTATTTTTAATGAATTTTTTTAAAAAATATTATAATTATATATTACAGCAATTTATTTCGTATTAAATGAAAGCAAAATTTAATCTGTAAGAGCACGTTAAGAATATAAGTGCGTTGTCGTCGCCTTGACAAAAACTCGTACTGAATGATAAATTAACTCTTATTGCAAACTAAACCGGTGAAAGTGTGATGTGTGTAAATGGGAGCATAATGTTATGGAATAAATTTAAAAAGTGATACATAATTACATAATAGCTGATTGAAAGTTAGAGGCATATATAGTACAACGAACAAATTATCGTAACGCTTCAATAATAATACGAGTTACTTGACTATCGAAATTTTTCTATTAAATATAATTTTAGAAGTAAAATATTTTTCTTTAATTTTATATTCACCATTGGAAATTTATTTCCTTTCCAGCGATAATAATAATTAAATGATTTTATTTGTTAGAAGGGAAATGATTAGCTAATAATAATGTGTTATTAATACTATCCCACATGTGCAGATTTTAGAACAGAGATTTCGGCGAAATTCACATTTTTTTTTTGTGGGTGCGTGCGCCTTCAATATTGTATTGTTTCGAAATTCAGAGACCTTTATAAAAGAAAACTTATAGAAAAGATGGAGGGGGTGTATTCTCCAAAGCAGATCGAATTGATACAAAGAGCAAGTCCTAAATTTCATGAAACTAGTTGGTTGAATTTTTTTATTCATTTATTTTATTGTATTGAAATGCACGCGAAGAACAACTAAAGGACATTTCATTGGCAGATTCCGTCCCAACACAGACATAAAAACCACAAACCCAATATCATTAGTCTTGTTTGTTGCAATTTTTTAAATAATTATTTTCTCAAATAGACTGACAAAATCCCTTATATGTTTTTTTTTTTTCGGATTCAGGAAGTCCTAAAACGAGGAGATTCCCACAATTTCCAAGGATAAATGTTTCGAATTTACAGTATTCTTTGAATGTGTCTGTTTTGATTAAGTTTAGTTGATTAAGTTAAGTTTTGATTAAGAATCATAATTATACCACAAATGGGATCCTAATGTCATTTTGATTCCTTGGCGACGAACAGAATTCAAAAATATTTCTTTTCTCACGCTCAACCATGTCTAAGCAGCCATTGAGAGACTTTAATCAAATGTTTTCGTCCAACAGTTTTTTCTTCTTCCAACATCCAATTATTCGAATTCAGCTTCCTTATTATTGTCATCAGTTGGCAGCAGATGGGCTGCCACCGGCGGCATTCGCGCTCCTCTTCCCTCGACCTTCAATCCCAGCAGGCGCACTTCTCAAGAAAGAAAAGAGGACACTACATCAGGAAATGATGCTTATATTTGTTAGTATCTACTTTATATAAAGAATAACAAGTTAAAATACACACTTGCCATCACAGCGTAACAAGTACATATTTTATTTACTTGCTAATTTATTTTCGATTTTTTTAAAAACACAATTTGGTTCATTGGTTGGAAGTCATCCATGTCTCATCGTTGTGATCGGGGCCATAATGTGAGCACACGAAAGGGTCGGGGCAAGAGAGTTTCCCCTTACTGAACATCTGAGATTTGAAAAATAGACCACATATTGAAATAAAAATATATATCAAACTTTTTGTACCGATTTCGTAGTAATATTTCAGTTATTCTGAATAACAGCGTAGAATTACTATATTATTTTCAATAATCTTGTTATCATCGGCAAATCTCGAAAATTGTGAAGTGTTATCATTCGTTGCCGGAAGGACATCCTATCGCGATATTTGACAAATTATACTTTCCCTTCTGACTTTTCAAATGATATAATTCTATTATCTACTGTAAAATTATCATTGTATCAGTTATGACAATATATTATTACGATAAAAAGATATTATGTTAAAGAAATAATGATGCTTAGACTAAGGAGAAATATTATCTCTCGATATAAAAGTAGCAGAAGTCAGAAAAACAGAATTTAGTTTATGAGATTTTATCCATTTCCAATTCAACTAACCAAATTTTTGTATTAATTACGACAGATTGCCGACATGTAATCCAGAATTTTTAAAACATCTTTAATTTAATTGAAATATTTTAATAATTTTGTTCGCAGTATTGTATTTTTCTGCAGCTTAAAAAAACTGCATTTCTCTTCTTTCTTCTTCTATATTCCTCAAATTATAGTAATTTAACATCTGAATCACTTTCCAAGGAAGTGGAAAATAATAAAATAATATATTGTACTATTGTGTTAAAAATAATTGCATTGTTCGAGCTTCATTATAAACTTAATCAACTATAAGTTTTTCACTATAAATTCAACATTCACTCAAACTATTTTAATATTTTATAAGAAAATCAATAAGAAATTTGAAAATATTTGAGGAATCATAATATTCTGAACACATTATAATAAAAATATCTTGCAATAATAAATTGTAAAATATTATAAGAAAAAAAAACAGTAATGATTGTGGAATCATGCACAAAATACTTTTATTTTAGTCAAAGATTGAAAAACAGATTATGGGTTTTCTAAATGTTTGAAAGTAACTAATACCGAAAAAACAATGTTAGGAATAATGATAAAAAATTGCAATTAAAGATGAATATAAGCATAATCTACATGAAATAAAAATTATTATCACTTTAATAGTATTGAAGAACCGAAATATTTTAGATGAACATAATGCCAAGCTAAATTTATTTCCATCTCACTTTCAGCAGGCGAAACATTTTTCCGTAAATAGATAATAATTATCCAAGTGTTCGTTTTTATAAGGACAATCTGAATAAGTATCGACATTCTCTCCTTACGTATTATATTCGAAACTCTTGATGTTTGTCACTTTTTCCAGCTAAAATAGTTTTAGAAACATGCGAGGCAAAAACGTCATATGTTGCCATCCAGTAACATTACACACAAAAAATATGAATGTTATTATAATTTATTTTATTTAAAAAGCAACATATTACAGTTTCAAAGTTCGTCTGAAATATGGCTTGGCATTCTACTTCACTTGGCTCTGACTCCCTGATTCGTTGTATGTCGATTTCCCCTACCCTCTCTTTTACTAAATAGATAACAATTGAACATCTGTCAAGCAAGAAGCCAGATTTTATTTCATTTTTCCGGATTTAGTTATTCTTTAACACGTGAAATGCGACAGCAGATTCTGTTTTAAAAACGGTGTCAATAAATACAAATACTTACTCTGCAAAAAATCTCATTTTTTCTTTCTTTTTTTACTTTATCGATTTGCCTACATAAATATCAGAAGAACTTATAAATAAATGCCAAAGGCCTAAAGACCAATCACTAATTATTCCCTTATTCTTCCAATGCTTTAGCTTTTTTCAACTTAAAATCTGGGAAGGATAACTTTATCCGAGTGATTAACGATAGAAAAAAAATAGAGACAAAACTGGATATTTTAATTCAATTCCATATCTCCTGTCAGAACGAACAAGAACAAATATCAGTATTGTCGCCATTAACGCAGATATCGGATCATTTTAACAGTATAGTGAAAGGTGAGGATTTAAAGTTAACTTTTTAATTCATTTAAAAAAATCCAATCTAGCCAACTATTTAAACGAACTTTAGATAAAAATATTTGGACTAAAGACTAAACGAACTTCAGATAAATAATATTTGGAAGAATATGGGTTTTTTAAACTGATGTCGAAGCATATTCAATCTGAGACTATTCAGGTGAGCTCGGGAATTTCTCACAGAAGGATTTTTATATCACCGAAATTTCGAATGAACAATCTTTTTATTACTACTGATGAAGGATAGCGTATGGGTGTGTGTTCGCGTAATTTGGAAGCTTTTAATGACTGGTAAGTGGCCCTGCAAGTATAAAATTGGCATTAATATACTTTGGAAGGTGGGAATGGACACATATGTGCAATTCATTAGTGAAATTTATATTCATTAAATTTTAAATATTTGGCGATTTTGGCCAACAATAAATGTATAAATTTTGACATGAATACGTTTTTAAATTTGCTACCATATGAAGGCAATCCAAAAAACCTATTGATAACAAAATCGGGGGATACAGTTTGGGGCTGTAGTTTCGAATCCATCATCTGCATACAAAATTGAATTACGCCACTGGATAACTAAGGCATCAAAGGATCCATTGCAATGAACGGGAACAGCGACGCATCGCGCGCGGTGGAGGAGGGGGGAACGCCACCATTTTGAGGATATTTTGCTGCGTACCTAGATTTGCAATGAGTCTATTTTTTGACTTGAAGAATTTAAGTAGTAACTAAACACTAATTTAAAGTAGTGACAGTGAATATAATAAGGTGTTAGAATAAAAGAATATTATCAAAAAATTTATAATGTCGGCCTAAACATGTGGAAAGGCCTAAACCAAATACAGATATCGTGTATGGTTGTAAAGGGCTTCTCAAGAACAATTGAATGGTAATGATAAAACACCGTAGGATCGAGTCTAGCAGTGCCGGGAACACAGAAGAATGAAAGCGGTCGAGCGGATCAACGACGGAGCCGGCACATCTGCAACTGGGGCTGCTGAAATTATGCAAGTAGATGCTCAGCGAGTTCAATTTGTCTTAAATTGAAACTTCCCCAACAACTTTAGGTTATACCTGTATTAATTTAACGTTTATCAGAAATCTCGATGTATTTTCGCATCACAGATCCATGATTAATAAAGTTATATTCTAAAACAATAATTATTTGCTTCCTTGCTTTTATCCAAAATACATAAATAAAAATATTTTATTTAAATTATTTATATAAAATATTAAGTAATGCTTGATTTCCACTTTTCGAGGAGGGTTAAAATATAACTCCTCATGAGTAAAATGCTAAGCTAAAGATTAAATCTCCTCGCTCCAAACAGTTGAAATAGAACGTATTTCATACCTGCCCCAATTTGATGCTCTAAGACTTAGTGGAGAAAATAATCAGAATGAAGTTAGGTATAATTTAGTGGAATCTAAAAACAATAAAAATTTCGAGCGATTGCTGGTAAACGTGTTCAGGGATATCTATTGTACAGGTATTAAAAATGTATACAGGATTATTCGAAACATTTGCACAGAATAAAAGGGACTTAAATGAACAATAGGAAGAATACATCTGAACATGATACTGCTGGAGTTTTGAGGCAATTGGGGCGATTATTTTATTCATTCATTTGAAATTTCCCCATCTTTAAGAAGTCCACAAAAGATGTATGAAATTTCCTTGCCACATATTTGTTCATTTCCGAAATCATAATATTTAATGATAAATAATAATCTTTATGATAAATGTTCCAGGTACTTATTCGAAGGCTATTTAATGATATTCCGTTGGTTCTTAACATTTTCAATTTTAACGCCAATTTTCAAACAAAAGTTTGCATTAAATAAATCTGGTAATTGAGAAGGAAATTTCAAAGTAAACACATATCATACATATAAAACCATTGGTTTTGAGAATATATATGCTCAATATAAGCAAATGGACATATTCGCAGCTATTAATGCGTATAACACGTGATAAAAGTAAAAGGACACAAAGAGCACGAAATGCTTATAGATAAATAAAAAACGTTGTTTTTTTTTTCAGAATTATTGAATGAATAATACTTTGAGGGTCTATTTATAAACTAATAACTGTATCTGAAACTTGAAACAAACAAACAAACATCGAGAAATTGCAGTAAAAAATCAATTTTGATTTCATCATATTCTGCGAAAAAAGTTTAACGCTTAAACTGTGAAGATAAAGGTCTTTTCTACTATTCGCTTTGATCTCTTCAAATATTCGATCTGGCATCGAAACATACAAAGTTTTAATTCTAGTTTGGCAAACATTTTCCCGTGCATCAATCAAAGTGCTCCTAAGCTCAGTTTCAAACTGCTCGCCTACCCGATGAACAGCCCTTTTTTTCTTCGCAATGTTGAGATCCGAGCTTTTAGCACATCTGCACAATACCCGGATATTATTTTTAGCTGTGGGAACTGTTGCTGCAGCTTCTTGAAAAGCCCAATCTTTTCCGAAATATAAAAGATACATGTTTCTGTCTGAGTTTGATGCAGTTTCCGAAGTTTTGTATATTTCTGCCTACACTCAGGATCTAGGTTTGTTCTTTCCTCCTCACTCGATTTCCAACTAAATCATCCAAACCCCTCCTCACAGTTGTCGAATCTTTTCATTCTTACCGAGACAATGGACTTGGTATTTGGAGCAGTTGGCCATTCTAAATGCATTTTTTTTCTCTTTTGAAAATAGAACAGATATCCATTCTGAACTCCGGGACAAGTAATCTTTGATCCACAGCACAGCCAATGTTCAATGGGTCCTTCAGTCGATCTGAAAGGCTGTTTTTTTTTTGTGAAGACGAACTTTTGGTTATTTTTTTGTGTTCTGACAGTTCTAGAAACAGGCATAATGCCGGTATAATTTAAAACTTTGGCAACACTTCAATCGAGAACTAAAAAGATAATGGATGAATTTTTGTTTGCGTCTGTTAGTTTTTTTAATGCTTGCTAGTTTTCTTTTGGGGATTCTTACTAGGATGTCTTAAGACGTTCGAAACAATATTTGAACTAATGTGCAGCTGGCATGCAGCCTCTCTCTCACCTTCGCCATTATTTTTTGTAAGTGAATATTTTTCCATTTGGAGACTCACTTAAATATTTTCCTTTATACATTTTCAAAAAAGAGGAAAACGGCGACTTTCTACAAAATAATTTGTTTTTCTTAATAAAAACCTCTTTTAAAGGTTACTTTATGTTCCAGAACAATTATTTTAACGCAAAAATCGTTAAAAATAATTAACAGCGGTCTTTTAAATTTCTATTAATGATGGGTAAAATTTATTCATATAAAATAAAAGAAAAAAGTAGTCAAACAACGTAAAAAAATATTTAGCTAAGTAGGATTAAAAATAAAGCTTTATTTAAAAAATGTATCTGCCTTATAAAATGTTTATACATTAGTCAATATTCGTATCAGAATCTTCTAAAATTACTTCTTTTATTTTAATTTCATTGACGTATATCGTAAAATTCCGTGTTAATGGCTTCTAAGCGGTTCTAAGAAAGTTTCTGTACTCAACAAAAATGCTTCACATTGCAGAGGAACGGACTACCGCTTGGTGCGTGTCGTACGAGGAACTTGCCTATTTCACATAAAAACACAGCATCAAAAAAGGGACAACATTTTTTGTTTTGGGGGTTCAAATTTTTTTTCTACTCATCACTGCTTGGTAGAAAATCACAGCTATTTATACGATGAGCATTGTTTAGAACTCGCACATAAACAGAAACAAAATACAGCAAAAGCCATTCACTATTCCCGAAAACTTAAATACAACATGGTTCAGGATTTTTAAAAACATCCGCAGTCTCATCCGATTTTTTTTAAATGAAACCTATTTAACATTGAAATCGAAAAGAAAACGTTCTATCAAATAATAATAAAGAAATAAATTTGAAAAGACACACACACATCCCCGGGACGCTGTTGTTTGGAGAATGGCGAGTGAACGAAACCGTGGAGAAGGACCGGTAGCCCTCATTGGTCGAGAAGAAACAGAGATGACTATCTGGGATTAACGATCGTACAAAAAAGGAATCAGATCTCCCCACTGCAGCCCTAGCAACAGGTGCAGCAACTTTCTGCGTTCTTACTTCCCAGCACTTCTGCTTCCCTTTGGATAGTTTGAAGCCCAGAAAGGTAGGCGGCGACATTTCACGCATCTTTCTCAGTTGAATTTCCTTTTTCTGTTTCTGCTTTAAATGCTTGATTTTTGCTTTTAATTTTACCTCTGTGTTAAGTGGGAAAGCGTAAATAATGGAAAAGAATTATAAATCTAGTGAAAATTAAATTGATTTTTATTTATTTCAGTATACACTTATTATTTTAGAATATCAGGAACAATAAAAGCGATATTAGAGAGTTAGAAAATACAATATTTATTTACTGTTGTTTTGAAGTTCTTTAGCCATATTGAATAAATATATGAATTTCAAATATTCAAATCGAACAAAAAATTTTTTCTGGATTGTAAGGCAAGCAAATTTAGACTTTTACAAATTTACTTTTATTCTTGGGGGGGGGGGGGGGGTGAATAAACTAGTTCCATCATTTTTGTTTGTGGTGTTTTTTTTATTTAATAGAAAAACATATATATTATATATATATATATATATATATATATATTTGCTCGTGAAATATTAAAATATGAAGGAAAAAATACAGAAATCCTTTAAAATAAAAAGTTTGCAAGCTTTCAAATCTTAAATACCATAGAAACCCAGTTTTGTCAATTTTATATTTTAACACACATTATAAAGTGATAAAAGTGATAAAAAATTGGAATTTAATCTTGGATTTCCTTTTTACTTTTAATAATGAAATATCTTTCTTCTTTCTTCGCAAAGATAAACACATTAAAAAAATTACAAATAAAACGATACAACTATATTTTGAACATTTGGAATAAGCCCCCTTTTCAGTTGTCCATTAGTCTTATCAATGGATCAAATGAAAAATTAACAAGTTATTTAATTAAAATGTTTTAAGCAGCTGAAATAAGGAGAGAAATTATTTTGCAGCTATTTTAAAATTTGTGGAGTTAATTTTTTTTAACATTATGCAAGTATCTGTTGTGTTAACTCAGATAAGCACAAGGAAGAAAATAAAAATGAAAATGATAATGATAATAACGAAAAAGAATAACAGAGTTTTTAAAAAGTAATTAAAAGCACTTAATACACCCACAAAAATTTCTAAGGTTTTCATAAAATCTTCTTTGTTTTTATTAGCTTAAAGTGTTTAGAAATTTATTAAAAAATATTTTACTTATTTAGAAATTTAAAATATTTAAAATTTAAAAAATAGCAATGTTTAAAAAACTTTTTCATAAAATTTTCAACATTCATTGACCGAATTTTTCTTGAATAATTAAATAATTAATTATTTTGAATTAATTAATTAAAAATAATTTAAATTTTGGAATTTGGCGTCTAATTTTGGATTTCTAAGTTATAGTAGAAAAAGTATTTTTTCTAAAACATTTGCAATTTTTTGAAAAATATCAATTTTTTTCAATTTCGCTATTTTTTAAAAAAATTTCTGACCAATAGAAGCCTAATTCTTTTAAGTATATATTTCTGAGTTCATTAAATATTTCAAGTAATTTATATAAAATGTGCTTTTTAGTTGATTCGATAATAGCAGTTTATAGTGGACATAATTTCAGAAAAGGCAAACTGTGAAAAACATTCTTAAAGTTTAAACACTGTATATTAGTTAACTGTTATACGAGTTAAGCAATAAGGTTTTCAGAAAGGGCTTTATTTTACTTCAAAGTTAAAAATCGCCCTTAAAAATATTTAATAGTGAAAGAGGGCGTGGTTCTAGAAATCGAATCGACTTGTCAAAATGACTTCGTGTCTAACTGTCCGATCCTTTTGAGATTTTCAGAAATTTTAAAAACTGGCACATATAATGCTAAATATAAAATTTCAAAAATGGTAGTTTCAGCGAATCTAGGGTACCGAGTCTCCTTAAATTTATTCACTTTTACGCAATTAAAATATAAGTTATTGTAATGACGTATAATACATTGGAGAAGCTAGATTTTCAATATTTCCTGTTTAGAATTTCAAAACTTATAAAATTAGAGAAAACACGATTAACGCGCAAAAATTTACTTCAAATCACTGTGATGTTGCTTTTTATTAAAGTTTTGAAATGATCTCAAAACTCGAGGATTTTTTGCACGCGTATCAAAAATCTTTTGGGGCCCGGGGCCATCTCGTTTCACCTCCGTCGCCATAGTGAGTGAGGGAGAGCACAGACAATATTCCGAGCCTGCCGTGAGAATGAAAGGTGCGTGACTTTTCCGTGGATGTGCCTCCCCATATTTGGCAGATTTAGTAGGACAGAAGCAAACATTATTGTGATTTATATTATGGAATTTTCCTCTTAAATGAATTCAAATTCAACTCCCTTTTTCTTTTAAAATCGAGTCCAAATCCAATTATATCGGTTACTTGTATCTATATCGATTTGTCTAAATTTTTTGAAAAAATATTTTTGCATTTTCTGAATATTTTCATCACAATTTGTTCGTCATAGATGGTCAATTATGAGTCCGAGTTTTTCACGCAAATTGACAATATAAATTTAATTTGAAAATATTTTAAATATTTTGAATAATTTTTAAATTTTTGATATAAATTTTTTTTTTGCCGTAACATTTCGAAATGTAAATAAATTTTTCATCATTCATATTTAATTAATAAATTGCGTATTATATAAAGCCGAGCAACTAAACGCATTTGAAGATCTCTGTAAAGAAACTTTCTTTAAATATGAACATTGAATTAATATAATCTGATAAAAAAACCAAATTAAAAACATTATAAGTCTAATTTTTTAAATTTCTTATTTATTTTTACCACAGTACTAATTCGACATAATGATGAGAATGTTTATCGTGTTTTGAAAGATTTATTTAATTTTGAGTGTGTTACGATTAAGAATTTTCACTGTTTGGTTTCTATTTTTGAAAATATTCTTAGTTACTGGATTTGAATAATTTATTTTTTACTTATTACATTAATATTCTAAAAAAACCATGATATTGTCATTTATATTACGACGATACATTAAAAAATGTGAGGGATGATCAAAAGCTTACGTTTTATTATTTACCTTTTTATTTATATTCTACAATTGGGGTAACGAAAACTTTCTTTCTGGCATGACCATATTTGTGATTTGGGAGCTATCTGTGAATTATTTCATTCAACTCCCGAAGAGAGTGCATTTACTAAACTCCTGTCATCCCTTTCTTTAGCGCGAAGCGTCGTCAGAAAGTTTCTCTTTCATTCTCAAAGCTCGAAAGCTTATAAAAATTCGAATGAGGGGATGTAAATTCATATTGCCTTCAGTCATCGATAATCTCATTTTATCCCAAAAAATCTAACAATTGAAGCTATTTAAAACGTTTTTTAGCTTCAGAACTATCCGTTATGATAAAAAAAATAATTTATTTTAATTTGAATTGTCTTTCACTCTTCAATAGTAAAGGAGTTATGGAAAAATGAACATCACCTTTCATTTTTTTTTATTTCGTTTGAATCAAGTAGCCTATATGTAGAGTGGAAAGAAAATGTAACTCTGTCTACTTATATAACTATCCGTGGATTCAAATTGAATCAAAATTACTCTAGTGTAAAATTACTATGTCAATACTCTCTGTAAAATTATTCTAACTGTCAAAAAAGTAGAGTAAAATTAGAGAGCCTATTGCTGGAAAATGTCTTCTAACAGTATGGAGATTTGTACTTGTCGATTGATCTCTGTCATTTACTGATGTGATTATCACTAGTTTTGAAACAACGGGCATAGAATCCGCATAGAATTATACAAAATTTGCATAAATTAATACGCTTGATTTGTAAAACTATAGAAAGGAAACAAAACGTTGTGCCTGTGTGTTGCTCATTGGAAATAACGAATGAAAATTGAAATTCGACACAGTCAAAAGTGTTCCCCGTGAGCGGGCGCTCACTGGACTGCTTACACGAATGAGGCGGAGGAGTCGGTGCACATCTGCAGTCTCTCAAAGCAAGACACCAGAAACGCTTTAACAAGTATTTGGAAGTTATCTCTAATCCCTCAGGTTTCTAAGGAGATACGTAATAATAATGAACTTTCAACGGTTAATTAAGTTCTCCAGTATGCAACAAGGCTGAATTCTGTTTTATTTTCATTTATTTACGCATTCATCTATTTATGCATTTAATGATATTCTAAATCTTAATTGATTTCCTAATTTCTGCCTTAAATTAGGGCATATTTCTTTCTTCTAAAATGTCCATTTATTTCCTGATCTAAATCCTACTTTTTTATTCAATCATTTTTAACAGCGCTCAAGAAAAGGGATGGTAATTACAATTTCTCGGGATCCGAGCAAAAGGTTGATATTCGTAATGCTTTCATCCAGTGGCCCCCAATACTTTTTTTTCTTAATTCAGCGAGTATCAAATAAATCCCTAACAGAATCTTTTAGAAAAAATACTGGAGGGGAAAATTTCTGGCTGTTTTTCTGACTCCCCTATTCATCACCGATTTTCTTCCTGGAGTACAGAAAATGATTCCCAAGGGGAAATAAAGTGAAGATCATCCCAAATATTTCCATCTTTTCGGCCAAGCATTTGCAAAACCATGTTGACAAATCCCGAGATGCAGGATAAGCCCTCAAATGCAGTCTGTTTTAAGATTTATAAAGCGAAGTGTGCACCAAGTAAGGAGAAATATTGAAATTATAGTTCTGTGCGGCAAGTGTGTACTTTTTAAACTGAAGTAAAATTATTTTTATCTTTTCGTTAATGAGAAGGATGAAACATCATAAAATGCACAAATGGAGAACTCAATATGAACTAACCGAGTTTTATTTTGTTGTTGAATTATCTGTTATTAGAATTAAAACATACATCAGCTATATCTAATCCAGCTTTCAAATTTTCAGACAAAATGAAAAATTCCTTCCACGTAGAATTTAATGCTAATTTGTTATTGTAAATAGGAGAATTCCTATTATGATATTGCTCACGAAGAACAAATGGTTTTAACGCGTGAAGTAAACAAAGGGTAAAGTAATGTGGAAAAGATGTGGCACATGAAAGGACATTATCCTCGTTTCCATAGTAAGAGGGACAACAAAGCATCGAGTACTCGAGTCCGCCGTGAAATGAGAGCCGCACTACATCTCCTCCTGATCCCTGAACTTTCCTGTTCACTGCTTCGTTGCCGCGTCTGTCCGTTCAGCGCGAAGGTAGGCCACCTTATTTTTGGCAATCGGAGGTCACACGTGTGCAAACCGATGGCGTGCGCTTCATTTCCGAAAGGGTTAGCTTAGCAAACAATCCGCATTTAATGAGTTGTCTGGTGGCAACAAGTTGAAGGATCTCTGATGTATAATTGAGTGCAACAAACACGGAGAAGATATTAAAAATAGGATTTCGAAAAATTCTGTTTATTAAAATGTAACGCACGCATCTTGACTGCCGAAAGAGGAAACGAACTAAAAATTCAGAATTACAATGACGGTAGCACACCGAAAAGATTTTAAATCATCCTTTTTTAATTAGTTAAATAATTAGTTCGTATGTTTCTTTATGTAAATGAATGGTTTAATTCTTTTGTCTTACTTTCTGCTCTGCAACAATTATATGATAAATTGTCTCAATTTTATATGATTTTCTCTCAAAATTTATTATTCAAGAATGGTATCAAAAGTTTCTTTACTACCTATGAAATAAGTTAGTTATTTTTAATAAATTATGAATACTTTCATTCTCTATTAATGATAGCAATATTCATTAAAATAATTTCAATAGATTAATCGTAAAAAGCTGATATAATATTATAAAAAATAAAAATGTTAAGTGATCATTTGAAGTTAAACCTATTTAGTTTTTAGCTATGTTTATATGACTAAAATATTTAATTTCTCTGTTAAAATATGGATGAAAATGATTTCACAATTCAGAAATCTTACATCAAATGATCATCACAAATCAATCTTATACATAGCGAGTAATTAAATGTTTAAAATGTTTAATAATTAGATTTAATTTATAATTCTATTGGTTAGTCAGCGGAGGGAAAAAAATTATAATATTTACTGCTACGTAACCTTAAATTTTCAAAAGTAACTTTTTCTACACAAATGTTTAACTGAGCATTTAGAAGAAACACGTTGAATAATGTCTTTCTCCATATAGGTCAACAATGAGCCATTTAGTTTAAACGAAGTCGGTTTAACAATGAAATCTTGAAAATGGGAAGTGTGGTCACAGAGATACTGACCGCTATGCGGGTCACTGCAATTGTTTTTATTTTAGATTATCTCAGGATATGTACCATATTATTCGAGGTTTCACCAGACTATCTGTGACATTCGTTTTTTTTTTTTTAAATTCTGTTTTCAAATGATACAGACGAGTGGCCGTGTTGAATGAGATATTCAACAAACTTATTTTAAAAATTTGTTTAAAAGAATTATGAATTTTCTTCATTAAAAAAACTGCATCCATTTCCAATATTAAAAAAGCTGCATAAATTTTAAAAAACTGCTTAATTTTTCTTAATTTAAGAAGAAATTGCTTAAATCTTCATCAAAAAATTGCTTGAATTTTCTTCAGTTAACTTGCAAAATTTTAGTAGTCCTTGTCATTGATAATGCAGATCTTTATTATCGAAATTCATAGCAAATCGATTAGAAGCGTTCTCTGCTTGCGGGGAAGCATGCGAGCGGCGCGATTCGGAAGCGCGACGGAATTGTTGAAAAGCGGACGCACGCTTTCTTCCGCTGACATTGCGTCGATGGAATTTCGGATCCGGTCGATGGAAAAAGGCGGAAAATCAAAATATGCATTACATGTGTTCTTAAATACATGTAATACAGTATGTTACACGAGTTTGTATGCAATACAAGTCGAAAGGAGAGTATTCTCTCTAGTTTAAACTGATTTTTCGGTGTTGGGAGTCCCGTGAAATAGTTCCATTAAAAATTGGAGGCCTCAATATAGTAATATCAATATTTTTTATAAGTTTTGCCAATAAATAAATATTTAATGGCATGCCAAATTCTTCTTCAATTCTTGAAATATAAAAATGTATATTACGAATGCACTGAATCATGCCTGTATTGAAAATGTACATGAAGTTAATAATGAATAATAATATATTCTATTTTATAGTATGATGAATAAATTAAAATATTTGAGGATTGTTTTTCTTAAAAAAATTCTGTTTTTAAAAAAGAAATATCATTCGATTTTTCTCGAGTCCTTATAACTCGCTTTTAATAGTTGCAGGCCTTTGATCTTAAGTTTCACCCCAAACTACTGCTGCGTGCGAACTGAACACAACGAAAATGGTCCTTTATATTGCCCAAAGAAAAATGTTATTAGGGATAAAATGAAACTTGTTTTTTTTCCTTGGTTTGTTCCCGTTTACAAATTCCGGGTCATTTGGGGCATTTTAAGGGTAGAAGTCTCAAAGTGTCGGGCAAACGATTTGCTCCGCTCTGAAGCTGTAAAGCAGAAAATTGTTCGAAAACGTAGTTCGTTGTCGAATTCATGAACCGGAATGTCATTTCAGATTTATTTCGTTCGGACTTTTTATATGAGAAAGCAAGAATTGATAGTTTTCCTCGATCATCTATTGGTTAGGGATAGTTGAAACCAACAATGCAAAATTTGGAAAAAAATTTCTCCCAAACTACATTTAAAATTTATTTAAATTTTGTGTTACTTACTTAATTAATAACATTTATAAAAAAAACTAATTAGTTGTCGATGATTTGAGGAATCTGTCGGAAGATTCACCGTGCGCAATCCTCAAAATGGATAAAGGTCTACACGAAAACGTTCTTGAATCATTTTTGTTTACATTAACTACTACCCAATAATAAATAGGTTTTCGTACTCGAAACTTCTTCATTGACTTCTTATTCATTCGTAGAAGAAGAGAAAATGTTGTAATCGTCAGTAAATTCTGTCTCGAATTTTTAATGAAATCGCACATTTCAGACCTCCCTGAATCTGTAAAATTCTTAGTCTTCTGCGAACCGAATTCAAAAAGCTTCGAGCGGATCGAATATAATTGAATACCAAATTTGTGGATTTCTATCTCATTTTGAATGAAATTTGTTCAAAAGAAGTTTTTCGAGTCAAAATGAACAAGATGAAGTACAAAACGTAAAGAGTTAGATAAGATAAAGTTCAAATATATAATGTCGAAATATATCGATTTCGAATCGGATCTAGTGAAGGTTCTGTGGGTCCGTTTCCAATCGTCAGTGGTCCGTCATTTAACAAACATATAAACGCGAAAACTCAGAATCGAAGCGACTTACATGTATGAAATTTGGTTTGCGATTTTGTGTCCAAAGTTTTAGATTCGAGTCATAGTTTCGATTCATTCGGTCGGAAAAAAAATCAATTGGAATCATCGTCACAGCCATCAAGGTACTTCCCTTCCACTCATTTCTGGAAGAAATTCCTGTTAGAGTCTTTTTTTATACATTTATTTTTGTACATTTTGCTTTAAGAACCACTCGTCACGGGCGTTTGTACTTGAGCTGCTTATATTTAGCGTTGTGCATTTCATGTATTCTAAATATTCCCCCTTTTTATTGTTGTGTTTAAAACTTGTTTTGAAAGTTCTGATGATTGCATTTGCTTCCAGTCTTGCGCACGCACATAATCCCGACCCTTATGGAATATTTGAGGGAGAAGGGGAGGAGGGGGTTCTTGTATTTCGGGACAAAAGGAATTTACTCCCGTCTTCATGCTATTTTCCTTTTTGACAGAAATTTCTAAAACATGCTGTCGGATTAGCAACCACGAATATTTTGTCATCATTTGTCGGGAAAAAAAACGAATCGGAGGGTTCAAATTTCAACAAGTTGCATTTTGTATCATAAAACATAAAAAAAAAAGAAGTTTAATTTCGATCAAAGAATTATTCGGCACATTTAATAAATTTTTATTTTTTGTTTTGAATGAAGATATCACAATGTTTTTTTTAAATACGGTATTTGAAATTTCGATAACTTCGAAACATTTACTGTGCGTATTTCACGATATATGGGATGCTAATTTTTTATGAAATAGTGCGAAACTGGGTAACAATTAACGAGTTGTGCTGGCAGTTTGTCGTCACAGCAGAATAATTTTCTTTTGCATGTAATTTTGTGGCCAAATTCTAAATACAAAACGAATGTATATTTTTGGATAAAAGAAAAAGAAATACAATGCAGGCAAAAAAGGAAATTTAATCGCATTTTCAATATGCTTTAAAATTTTGATCAGTTCTGATTGCTGATCTCTTGATCAGCAATTTAAGTCGAGTGAGCGTCTCTTATTTTTTCATTAGCGCCAACTAAGGCGAAGAGTACGACTTGGCTACTTCGTGCGTCACAACTTTTTTTTTGCAGGGAAGCACATCCACACAATTCAGAGACGGGACAACCGTGCCCGAACCAGGATTCGACCCTCGGACCCTCTGATCCCGAGGAAGAAGCTCCCCTCCTACGCCAGGACTCCGACACCGCATTCTTATCGACACGTTGTGAATGTACTCGTACTTGCATCATTGAGAATATTGCATCGTTACAAAACGATTTTAGATTGCAGAAAGGGGATACTATGAAATGAGAGAAAAGTAGTCCAGAAACTGGACATTTACAAACATGAAAGAACTCGGATCGAAATAAACGCTAAAAGAATTAAATATAAAAAAAATCTATTGCATTTTTCTTTCTAACCCAACTTGTTTTACTCTTATAAAAACAGAATCTTGCTACCGATTTTCTTATTCGGTTCTTAGATTTCTAATTAAATTGAAATTTCGTTCATTTGATATTCTTAATTACAAAATATTTTAACACTTTCAAGACTCAATTATCAATTATTCATTACTTATTGATTCTAATAAGTGTTGCATCTGATAATTTATGTGAGAAAGAAAATTGAAGTTTTAGTTATATTTATTACAATAAATTAAATATTTTAAAAAATGCGAAAACTATTAAAGCAATTTTTTTAGCTTTTTATTATCTAGTAAGGTGTCATAAGAACCGTTCTTACTTCCTCTCTTTTTCAGAAATCGAATTCTCGCGCAATGACCTGCCTGCAGACGGCCGCAGGTCCCCTGCCCCCCAAGACTCCCGGCGGCATTTCCATACAGACGGAACAGAAGCGAACCCTGCAGTACATCTACAGGAATCTCACCGAGAGCAGGGACTCGTGGTTCTTTCCGGCGCTCTTCGTCGTCTGCTTCTGCTGCTTCATGGCCATGATCCTCAACGGAATACATCTCTACCTGCTCCCCCTTACGTGAATCTGACCAGCCCCAAAGGGAGAGACTTGTAAATATTTTATCAGATTCTACGAAAGACATCTGTAATGGTTTGCACACTACATTTCGATAAATGTGTTATCTTTTGACTTTAAATAAAATATGTGTTATTTGTATGCTTACCCTTTTTCGGCTTTTGCATAAACATCCTGTTTTTAAATCAACAATGGGGTTATTTTGGGGCGGTATCATTTTGAACCGCGGAATACATCTCTACGTGCTCCCCCCTTACGGTCAGATTGCGTGGGCGACATTTGGACTGACACCCTCTTCTTCAAACTTCAATAACACGCTGAGGGTGCTTAAAGCACCCAGCCTCGTCCGACTGAACTGCTGCACGTGCGCGCTGATTCTTCGGCGGGGGGCCCAAAGGAGGACCGGCCACCGCGGGCCGCGACGTATTTTCGGAATTAACATAAGTGCAACATCTTATGTAACATTCTGTAAAATTCAGAGCAACGGGGTCTATTCGAACTTTCTTTAAATTGCAGGTAAAATAAAGTAGAAATGTCAATTATTATGAAAATCAGTTTTCGTCAATTCGAAGAAAAGTATAAAATGAGTTTTTTGCTTCTAAATTGTGTTTGCTAATTGAATTTGTGTATTGCCTGCATCATCAACGATCGTAAGTGAATCATTTTAAATTTTCACTTGAGATATGTAATTATTAACAGCATACTCCATTTAAATGAATATTATTGCTAAAAAAAGTGAACTCAGTTGGCGTGAATAGTATAATATTATTATGAAGTTTTAATGTATAATTGCTCCATATATATAAAAAAATCAGAGACCTACTATTAGTTTATTAAAATTGTAATCACTTCATTGAAACTCATTGTCATTAATTTATTAATAGTATATTATTTAGGAAAATGATTTAATATTAGAAATAAAAATCCCCAACATAGTTTCTAAAGTTTCGTCTTTTCTCTCACCATTAAAATTTAAAAAAAAAAGTTTTTTATAAATAGGATTTTTGTAAAATCGAATTTTTATCGCAATTCTTTAACTTCGAATCGGGAAAGTTCTGTTTTGATTAGAAGTAGTAATAATTAATAATTTATTTTGTGCAATGCATAATATCATAACAAACCATCTCAAAAATTCATATTTTTCAATATATCTGATTTCACAAAAGGATGGGAAAAAATTTGCAAAACTATATATATATATATATATATATATATCCTTGATGAAACATATTAGATTAATTTAATTTTGTTTAGCAAAAATACAATATACATATTAAAGACTTTGAAATGCGAATTTAAAACTCTTATTAAATACTATATTTTTCATATTGTTATGACCATCCCTAAAGAAAACACCTGAGTTATGTGGCTATTTTAAATTAATTTCTGATACTTAATTGGAATTTAAATATCAGAAGATGCATATCTCTAACACTTCTTTTCAGTATGAAAGTCGGCAATAAGGAATCCGGTACTTGTAATACAATAGTTTTTAGCTCCAAGAAATTCGAACTTCTTTTCTAATTTCAGCAGCAATACAGCAAAACATATGCAATAGATACTTTATGAATAAAACCGAACTATTTTGTGATGTCGTACTTGAAGCGAGACGTCAACCTGAAGCAGCCACAGAAACGCCCACAACCACTATGGAATTACTGGGAAAAGATGAACAGTGGATGTATGGGGTAGAGCTGACTCTGACTTACTGCAAATCACAAATCGTAACATTAAACCTTTTAATTAAAGAGCGTTTATAAGTGCATCAATATAGATTTTCTTCAGTTGTCAAATTTTTTTAATTGATTTGCAAAACAATTAATATCTACTCCCAGTTCATTCTGCTCATCAATCGCCAAGAATTCCGTTGAGATTCTTTCGGAACCTCTATGCGATTGATCCCAGCTCGCTCTTCGACTCACAGTTATGAATTTCTGCTCCTAATAGGAAATTCATTTCATTACTAAACGTAGATTTAAATTATTTTCACTAACGGTAACTTATTTTGAATTGACAAAAAGTAAATCATATCAATTTCTAAAAGTAAAATTGATTTTAAAAAAGAGGAAAATATGCGATAATTCGCCCATATTTCCCACAATCGTAGAAAGCGCGTAAACAGTCTGAATTAAATGATTCTTCACTAATTTGCGTCTGCACAAACGTTTTATAAGCGCGAATCGGATTAATTAAAAAATAAATAAACGCATTGTCTTCATGAACTTTGAAGGTGCATGAGGATATAAAATTATTTCACAGCACTTATATCCTGCTCTGTGCCTTTTAGTTAAATTCATCACGGACAAGTTTTGAAAGAAATATCAATAAATATATTTTAAAAAACCGCTGAATTTATTTTAAACCAGAGTATATTCGACAAATTGAATAAAAACAGTCGACACATCATACTTTGGTTATTGCGCAAAAAAGTTGGTCTTCAATTTTAGTTTTGGGGTTCAATCTTATTGATTGCTATACATGTAGTGGAAACTTCTAACCAGTTTTCCCTCAAATACAGTTCCTTAGACAATCAAGATTCAATTACATTTGATCGTTAATATAACAAAATTGATATCGTTAAGATAATACAATTGAGCGCTGCTACCAAGAAAAATGCGAGTCTACTACACTGTTCCATACATACCAAAGAGAACAATAACTATACTATATTTTTAAAAATAATTAATACATCTTAAAATAAATGAAAAAATGATCATGAAATGCCATTTTTACAAGCTTGATGCAAATCGTAAAAGAAAAAAAAATGTAAAACTGAGAACAACTTTCAGGAGCCATTCCCTTCGATTCAATTTTGATGCAATGCCTGCAGCTGTAAGCGCAAATCGTAAAAGTATTTCGATGTAGTAGACACGTTTATCAACCTATTTAACTTACGGGCATCGTGCCGGCTTTCTGGCATAGAGGTAGAGGTACCCTCTGTGGGGTTCTGGGAGTCACGGCCAGGGCATGGTTGTTCTTCTGTGTGCTATCTGTGAGATGTGTGAATGTGCCCCCCCTGTTAAAAAGAAATGTGCCAGCGAATTTGTGTGATTGAGCTAAGTCTGTCCTCTACCTCTTTTTAGGTGCCCTGGTCCTTTGTGACTAACAGAGGCTGCAATCTTTCCCCATCCATTGTGGACCTGGCCTAGCACTGCTGGAAATGGGGGCATGCAACAACAACACTTATAGGCATAAAAAATGTTATACATATCTTAATGCTAAATAATTCATGAAACAAAAAAAAATCAAATGGAATATTTTAATTTGCATAAAAATATTTTCATAAAATAGTTCGTCTCGGTAATTTCCCAATCTCCACACTTAAACTAAAGGTATAGGCAAATTTAAAATAGAAACTTTTTTAAGAGATTAATTTTTAAAGTTAAATAAAAAAATATTTTTCCATTTGAATGAAAAGTAAATAACGGCCTAAAACAAGCAAAAATATGCAGCCCGCTGATATTAGTTATTTACAGTCACTAAATTCATTATTCAAAATGCAATCAAAAATAGGATGCCTAATACCGAAGGAAGACTATTATAACAGAACGCACCATTTAATTAAACAGAGTGAAGCTACTTACTAAACTAATAAAATAATTCACATTAGTTGTTGAACCATACTACTTATTAAAATTGCATTTTGGTAGGTAAAAAAATCAATTCGAAATCCTGAATTACAGCAACTAACGATGAATTACCAAAGCAAAAATCTACCCACCAAAATTTTACAAATTGAATGATGATGAAAAACCAAATTCAGTAGACACCTGGACATTCCTCAGATATAATTTTTTATTTCTGAATATCGTTCCGTTCATTGTTTTGGAACAGTTTTTTTTTCAACAACTTGTCAAATGAAGGATTTTGATAGAAATTATTACATTTTGAATACTCAATTTTGATTTATGTCTATTTCATGGCTCGAGAAGAAAATTTTGTTTTCGATAGTTGACTCTGCTTTAAACGTTTCAGGAATCTTTCAATTTGTTACTGTAAATTCCAGTTTTTCAATGAAATCCTATTCCCACAGAATTTTATTGAATAGGGCCCATCCGATAAAGATAAGAAATATGCTGCGAGTCCTTTCATTGAGTGAAATGATTCCGTAGCGGCGGAGACGGCGTTTCTGTCCCTAGAGATGGTTGCAGGGGGGGAGGGGGTAACGGCTTTAATGAGATGCTTGGTGAAGTCGCATTGGTCTTGATTCAATTAGTTAATTACAAAGAAAAAGTAAAAATGGTTATCTACCTGATGAACAGCGATACATTTCACGTAGCCATACGCCCACACAAATGAGTGACGTCTTTGAAGTTTCTTCCAATTCCGATGAAAAAGACTGACGGCCACTGAAACGTCCACCCCCGGGACGTTGACAACAATTGACGTTAGTATCTCGTTGGTTCGAGCACCCTTACTGCAGTGGCGGCGTGCACTGTTTGGATGGAAGGATTCGGTGCGTTCCAGCTTAACATGATCACTAGAATATGCTGAGCTAAAATTAAAAATTCTTTTTCTTTCCCCATTATTAAGTCAAGAATTGCAAGACTGGATTAAGCACCCGCTGTTTTGGAATAACATAAAATTTTTATCTGAAATCGATATAAATAAATAAAAAGTTGTTTTCTTGCCCGTAACCGGAAAATGAAATTTTCATAATTGAAATAAGCGAACGTTCTAGAAATTTCATCCTGATTTGATAAAAAAATGGATTCGTTTTTCTTCCGTTTAAGTTGCTGTGTTAGTCATCTATTAAGATGCATTTCTAACCTGTATCAGAAAATAATTAACTTTTTAAAAAAATATTCTTCAATTGTTTAAAAGAATATGAAAAGAGTTGTACAGAATATGGTTCAAGAAATCTTACATGAATTTTGTGGAGAAAGCACTAAACCGAAGAACTAATCGAAGCACTAAAGTAATGTGTAAGAATTCAATTGAAACATAAACTCAATAAACTTTAGAGGAGATACTGATAAATATCTGGGAATGACAAAAATTTAAATATTATGAAATCTTATTATATGAGCTCATCAAAAGGGACCTTTCTATAATATGCAATAAATACTGACATTATTTCATACTCAAATTTTCTTCAACCTTCCGTTTATTTGGAAATCTACCTTATTGCATACTTTTTTACAAATAAGATGCCAGCCCTGACCGCTCTGAATTCATCAGATTTTTTTCAGTAAACCTTTGAAGCGCACTAGATGCTGAAAAATTACTCCTTTTCTATAAGGATAAGTACACTGCATCTAACAAAGAACGGGAGTAAAACTAAACTTTTTATTACAAAAAAAATAAAATTAGGTACACATTGCCCAAAGTTCAATAATTGTACTTTTAAGGCAGTAATACAATTTAAATACTTGGGCATAATGATCTCAGGCTGTGACGACATCAAGATCAAAGCAAAAGATGGGTCATCTGCTGCTAGTAGATATTTCCACAGAATGAACAAATAAATTTAAAGATAATAACGAGTAACCACATAACCACATAAACGAGCAAAAGTCCGTATTAGATTTCGATGAAAACTTGGCTGGAAGAATCTTTGCAGAGAGAAAGAGGAATGTTGATTAGAGAGAAAAGGAATGTTGCTGTTTTTGAAAGGTCTTTGAGACAAAATAATGAGTGAAGATTTACACACATCTTTTCTTATAATAAAAACGAACGCGTGTTCGTTGGCTCTCCATCAGCCAAGAAGTTTGACCTATAGTAGCCAATTTAGCATTTATTTTAGCATAATTCGCGTTATAGGAATCTGCACCCCGGAGGGATTTATTTGAATATATATATAGATAGATTACATTGTTGCTTTGAAATTCGAACCATATTCATTGTTTTACCAGGCATTTAATAGCTTGAATGTTCTCAATTGTCGAACATTAAAAAAAATCTTTTTTAAAAATATCTACGTAGCTTACGAGAGAAAAAAAGAAATTACTCCCCAGCAAAATTTAGACGATAGCTGTAACAGATATTTACATTTTCAACAGCGCTATGAAGTTATAGGACTGTCTGCATCCAAAAAAGTTCATGTACACAAGATACAAAACTAGACAGTTGTTGTGGAGGCCGTCGATCGCTCCGCAAATGAGAATGAGAACAAATTGAGAATTGAACTCTTAATTGAGGTGTAGCTAATTGATGATAAACGAAGGAACTGTGATGCTTCTATAAATGCGGTTTATTTTCCATGGAAAGGGGCTTGAAGTACCCCGCTACCAACTTTATGCCTCGCGTTCCTCCTTTCAAGTTCGTACTGGGCGGGCTATGATCCGCGGAAAAGACAAAAAAGAGCAACCCTAGAAAAGGGGCTCGCCAACTTGGCGCGTTAATAACAAAGTACTGCACAGCAGTTAATACAACTCGGTTTTAACGTCAAACAATTTGACGGAATCATGAGCTTTAAAATACTTACGAGGAGATATTACTAAGACGAGGGGACCAAGTAAAAACAACGGCGAACCCAACATGTCAAATTTATGAAATCATCTCGTATGAGATGACAATGCATTACATTTGTAGATATAGGAATGCATCCCGAACTGAAGGAGTAACCTTCCCAAGATTGGAATGAACGCGACGAAGAGGAGGGTGGCCGGATAATATTGAAAATGACTTCACGTCGGCAGCAATGAACTGGTGCCGAGGCATTGAACCGGAGAATATCAGACGAGAAGAACAGGCCAGGAGAGACAGAGTCCTGGCCTGTAGCAAGTTGCAGTGCCTGAAAAGGAGACAAAATGCACGCACGCTTCATCGTCAATGCAGTGAATTTCAAAATCAAAAGAGGAAAATGAGATGCGCAGGAAATGTTTATGAAGTACAAAAGCCATTTGTGAGTGCATATGTAATTCATAATATTGGAATTTGATGTACAGTTTTGCTTATGGCCATTACATTATCGCTCGAAATTTATGCGGGGGTGCGAATAGCTGAAGAAGTGCAAGTGGCATTGAAACGGCTTCTTTCTGCTTCCTCAGATAGAACGACGACTGCCATTCGAAAAGCATTTTATAAAAAAAGTATTTGATAGAACTTCATGAGATAGCAACGAGGAGGAGGGGAATGATGTTTCCGCTGACACTTTTTCTATATACATTAAGGGATCCACAGTTCATTGCGAGGAAAAGTGCGCATTTTAGACTTTCAGAATAACCTGCAGATGAAGACATTATACAATTGACGTTTAACATATTTTGATTTCTATTTTATGAACAGTTTTTAAATGTTCGATTCAAAACTGAGCCGTTGTACAAAAGTCTTCGAAGAATAGAGTAATTGATCTCGTAAAATAAAGCAGTTCATATACAAAAATTTACAATTGTAAAAAAAAATAATTTAAAAAATTGAACTTGGGATTTTGGTAATTTTTATTTTTCAGACCTCTCTGAAAAACAAAGTTTTAGTCGAATGTACGAAGAACTAATTTTTGGTATATTTGTCTTTCTGTCTGCCTGTAAATACAATACGTCATATGATCTTTGATTTGTGAGAAATCCTATCTGTAGATTTCTCAAAAATTTTGGGCGAAATTTATGCAAGAGAAACTTTTACTCCGATCATTCAAATATAAGTTAGCACGATAACTATACAATAAAGAGAGCTGGATGAATAAAATTTGATACACATACATAGAATAAAAATAGACTTTTTTTAAAATTTGAAATCAAATTCATCTAGTGTTTGGACGTCTGTCAGTCTGAATTTTAACCAACATTTAAACGTGATAACTCAAAAAATGCGATAGCTTACAATATATATATGAATTTTATTATGTTTTTCTGATAACAATTGCAGATTTGAGTCAAATTTCGATATCCTTTGTTTGGAGAAAACCTCGTCTAAAACACAAATTCTATTTGATGATGACTGTGGTGATGTCGTGCCCACGTTTTACCACGGATAGAGAGTTGCAGTAGCTTCTGAGGGTATGGACCCCAGAGCAACCGAGGGCAGAATTCTGACTTCTAGCTCATATCAGGATGAAACACACACCCACACACTTGCACAGTCCCCTTTTACAGGGGGCATATTCACACATCTCACAGATAGAACACAGAATAACAACCATGCCCGAACCAGGACTCGCAGAACACGAGGAAGACGCGCTATCTCTGTGCCGAAAAACCGGTACAAATTCTGTTTTCGGATACTATTAAAAGCATGGCAGGGATAAATTGCGAAGGACCACTTGCCAGATTCAGTAAAAATCTAAATTTCATAATTACTATTTTCCAGTAATAATATGCAAAACATTCAGAGACCTGTCAATAGCTGAATTTTTTTTCCTGAAGGAAGATGAATACACCTTCATTAGAAAGGACACAAGAAAATAATCGGGAAGCCACTACCGTTTATTTTTTCTTCTTCTCTATTTTGAGAGAGTTGCGATGGCATCTTGAATTGCCATGTTTCGAGTTGATTCTGCATCACATGACTGAGTCTGTGTTGTTGAATAAACAATTAAAATAGCGAGGCATCAGCTTTCATTCATAAAAGGAGTTTGTTCTACAGATAGTAAATAAATCACAAATGGAGGTTTTCAACGCAGTCATTGCCTTTTCTATACGTCTCTTAAAATGTCTCTCTATAATGTTCCTAAAAATACATTCAGTTATTTTACGGCAATGTATATTCACGATGAAAAACGAAGTTTAATTAGATTGTTCGTTTCGTTTTGAGGTTCTACTAAATTTATTTTTGGACGTCTTTAGCCGTAGACAAAGCACCAGTAGTCGACTCACCAAAATCTGCACCAACGTAAGAATGCTTGACCCTCGATGAAAGGTTTAAATTACACAAAACCTGCCCACCCTAAATATATTCAATGAAATCGATTTTCACACACAAAATCCTTAAAGTTGAGATCCAACCACCAGGCCTCCAGAGTCCAATTTTAAAAAATAAAACGCTTTCATTATACAAAAAGTAAAACGATAAATTGAAATAATGAAGTTTTTCATTTATCAGTAAATATCTAACCAACAATTTCATTCAGTGATGCGTTTGGCCGATCAGTAGCAATCGCTTCAAGAAGGAAGAGAGGGTCGTCGAAATCATTCCTTGTTCAGTTTTATCTTGTTTACAGCATAGCGAAGCTCACTTTTACTTCAAAAACGAACTTCAAAATTTGAGGGAGTCGAATTCAATCGTATTTGAATCGACAAGCGACATTGGGATGCATTTTTACATAGCACCTGAAGCGGAGTACAGAAGCATAATTGAAAGAATTTTCGAAGACACGCACTTCATGAAATCTAAAAGTAGATTCATGGCTAAAACGAGTAGCGAGTGTTTGCAAATGTGCAACGACCAAACATTTTTCAACTTTCAGCTGATGTGCGCATTGGTTGGATGTGCCGCTTCTCTCTGTTATGAAATCGGAAAATGTTATCGAGGGGTGGAAAACGCATGCAAATGTACAGTTGCAGTTTTCTATAGAAAATGTTTACAATTTTTTAATTAAGAAGATGGCTTGAGAGGTCTGTGGCAGTATTCTGACTGTCTAAATAAAAATGTTTTAGACAACCAAGATCAATGTGACAATTTAAAAGAAACTCTGACTTCTGACCAAGAGACAAGCATCTTGTACTTAGCTTACTGAGTGACTACAGAGATCTTGGTCCCGCTGAGTTCTTTTTGAATAATTTTGAAAGAATACTTCTACATAAGGTCACTATAAAGAGACCAAGGTAGCTTATATCGAGCCTTGATTTCTTAATGTTCCATATTCCTAGAAAATGTGTTCAAATATTGAAGAATAATAATCGGAATAGAGTATTTAAAGAATTTAGTTCAAATCTGATAGATAATGAATTAAATCAACAAGTAGAATGCAATCTGAACGCTCATCACTAATTGAATTCACAATGAAAAAAAAGTCGATCAAACTGCTGCAGCTTCGAAAAACAATCTGAACAATCAGATTGAGGAGCCGTCACATTGTAGCATCTTTGCAAAGCAAACTGAACCGCCAGATTGTGGCACCTTTGAAAAACAATCTGAACCATCGGATTATTTTTTTATTGCAAAAATTTGAACCGTCAGATCGTAGCATCATTTCAAAACATTGTGAACTCTCTAACTTTTTTTAATATCAAAGTAGAATTAGAATGGTTAAATCATTATTTTAATAAGCAAGATGCTAGTTCTCTTTTTAAACAAATGATTTCAGGAAAATCTTTATCATTGGAATACAATGAATGAAATAGAGAAGAACTGCCTTCAACCAATTACAAAATTTCTTTCAAAAGTCTAAGTCTGTAATTCAATCTTCTCAAGTATTGAAAACACCTGATGTTCAGAATAGTTAAAAAAAAGAGATGTACTCGGAAATTCTGACTTTCTTCAAACTGAAACTTCTCTTGAAAGAGATGCCGCATCTCTCTCCAAAACATCTGAAATATCGATTTCATCACAAGATGGATTTCTCCGGGCAACAGATTTTTGCTGATCACAAAATCAGTTTGTTCCATCCAATCTTTGTTCTGATGAAGAAACAAAGCGTTTACCAATGAGTTTTTTATTGTTTATAACGAATCACCAGATACAAAAAAAAAAAAATCTTTGTTCAACTTGAAAGTCGAATCATCAAAGAAATATTGGATACCTACAGATGAAGATAAACAATATTCAATGTTATTTTCCTACAAGTCGTTCTAATGTGAATGGCACCCGATTTAAGTTTTGTAAAAAAGAAAAACCTGCTTTATGAACTCTGCATTTCTGCACAAAAACTCTTTACAACGTTTCCCTTTTCAGGTCAAAATCAAGCTTTCACTAGAGTGTGTCAAGGTAAGCCTTCCGTTACAGCAACACATACCGAAGCCACTTCAGAAAGCTGTCTGTACGGCAGGACACAAAATAAAATTTCAAAGAATTCACTTTCCGATGAATTTTCATCGGTTAATCAACATTCAAGTGATGCTTACTTGACCGATGATAGCAACATTTCTGACATCAGTGGAAATGAGGAATTTCAATCCCACTTTCCTCCTGTTCGAACTGCGGCAATGACTTCATTTGATTTACCATTTGGACGGGGAAGGGGATACAATTTTACACAAATGGTTTCATTGGGGAACGCAATCTTCAAAAAAATGCTATCAATGCTCTTGCAACAACATTTTCTGAATTGGTTACCCCGAGATTTAGAATTAATCAGTATGCCAGAAGGCGAAAACAAGCGTGTTAACTTTCCAGTAAATCATCCTCTTTATCAACTGTTCAACAATTCAGTGATGGCTATTTGGCTGGCGAAACCAATTCTTCTGACATAAATGCAAATGAGGAATTCCAATTCGATCTTCCCCCTCTTCGTAATTCCGCCTTGACTCGTTTGGATAGTTCAAGTTCTGAAAGTGAATATTACTCTGCAGATTGGGAAGGCGATACAGCTTTGAAGTCTTGAATCGACCAGAAAAGCGTTCACAGTGGAGCGACATGTTTCAATTACGTTATGTACGTGTACAACAATTCACAAGTCTTTACTTAGATCAGTCCTAAATAATTTTATGCTTACATCTATGAAATTTTATTGAACAGATATTTTTTGAGTAAAAGATAAGCTTTTTAAAAAAAACATTTGTTGAATTTATCAACTGAATGTTTTATTGCAAAATGTTGGAAATATTTTCCTTTTACAGAAAGAATTTAATAGTGTAAGATCTTGAAACTAATAAGTTTTTATTTTTGTACCTATTACTATTTCTTCATGTTTAATAAACAAATTACAAATCGATCAAATTTTTTTAAAAATTTATTTGCGAATGTGATGCGATTTTAGAATAGAATGAACGGTAAATTAATTCCTAATATATAACTTATTTATAAAAATATTAAATGCAACTTATTTATAAAAATACTAAATGCATTAGTCATATAATGAAATTTTCACTAATGCGTGAAATTAAAAAAAATTAAATATTTCAAAAAATATAAATTTATCTATTAAAGCCCCAATTGTTATTAATGATTCAGTCTTTTAATGATGAACATCACACTTTTAAAGCAATGATATAGAAAGTGATTTAAATAATAAAAGAAGGCTGGGTTAAACTTTAATCTATTAAAAACCTGAATTAGTTTTTAATGAAATAACAGTTGAAATTTTAGATGCATGATTTTTCAAAGTGTAGGAACGGGCACAGTGCCTTAAAATTTCAGTGCTTTAAAAAGAGACTTGAATAGAACCGAGGTGCATGAAAATCGCATACCGAAATTTTTTGCATGAATTCGTTTTGGAATTTTTAATTCAATTAAATATTATTTATTGAAATTTCATCATTTTTATATTAGTAAATGAATTTCTATTTCAATTTAAGAAATTTTGTTTTGGATACCTCAGAAATATGAAAAATAAAATAAATCGAAGATATGACTACTTAATAAAGAAGTATTTGCATTTTCCGATTTGCAAAGCTTGTTTTATATTAACACGTCTTTTGGAAGTTTCCTCCATACTTTGGAACCCTTCTTAGTTTTCATTTTCTCGTGTTCAAAATATACAAAGAAAAAGTGTTATAATTCGAATTTGAGATGTTGACAATTCCCCAGTAATGGATTTAATCATTTTGTACATTACGAGATAATCTTGCTATTAATTGGTCAAATTAGTTTCAAATTTAAAGGCATTTTCAATAGCCTGAAATTTTCTTTTAAGTTATTTGTTTTTTAACTTTATGAAACTGTATACGAATTTATTTAGCTCCAGACTTTCCCTCTTTCGTACATAATCTTATTAAGGAAGACCTTCGATGCTCATATATGTTCTAATGGCAAAGTGAAGGTAACGAAATACACAACGGTCTGATTCATTATATTTGACGGAGTATTAGAATTATCCTAACATTTTGTAATTGAAAGGATTTGTATTTGTTTCAACCTAATTCATTTGGATGCTAGGAAAATATTATTAATTGAT
This sequence comes from Argiope argentata, assembly GCA_026289955.1. Lineage (NCBI taxonomy): Eukaryota > Metazoa > Arthropoda > Arachnida > Araneae > Araneidae > Argiope > Argiope argentata. The sequence continues at coordinate 32,181 of JAOUZG010017137.1, read as the reverse complement.
TTGCTTCGATCTCCACAGCAGCAACAGGTGTCTTTGTAGTCGGTCATCCCGAATTGAAACATTTTCAGAATTATGTCTGTCATTCAACGTCATGACTCAAAATTGCTCTGAGCTAGATGCCTGAAATTTTATAAATTCTCTTCGCCGCCAAATTTGAATATTTCGATCAAAGTTTGAAAGGAATGTATTCACGGGAAATCTGTGTCTCCAAAACGCGGTAACGTAAAAAGCCAGCTTGACAACTCTTGTCTCTCAAGAAGTGTAAATTCTTATCAAACGTTGAATCGCATCTGTCCAATGTTTGATCGTCTTTCGGTCTGTACTTTCCCAAGCATGTAAACGTGATACCTCAAAACAATAATGACTTAAATATATGAAATAGGGAATGTGATGCGACTACAATTGTCGTTTGTCAAGTTTTGATTTTAAACCTTTGGATAAAAGGCGTACAAAGCACACATTCGGTTTTCTCATACTTTAAAATTAGCTCTAGTCGACTGATTTCCAAAATTCTCACTCTTATTAATTCTCTCTCTTTCATAGCTGTTCCCAGTGACGGTGACCATTTATTAAAGAGTGCATGATAAAATTTTATATCTAAAAAAGGATTTGTAGTAATAAGTTCTAGGACATTTTCATAGAAAAATGCAGCTTAATTTATCTATTATTACTTTTGTCTTGCATGCAGAATAAAATGTGAAAATTAGCACGGGCTTCTTATGGAAAATAAATAATATATATATTTACACAGAATAGTGACTTTTTAAATCAGAAAATAGGAAGACATTTTAAAACGGTTTCTTTTCAAGAATACAATCGGTTGGTGTGGTATCTTGAAACTTCGCATTTCAATATCTCGCCTGCAAAAGAATTTCAATTTTGGGTAAGGTTATGAATAAAACGAGTTTCGAAACGGGGTATAAAAAGCAATTTTACAAATCAAACGTGTACACATATTTATTTCTTAGACATATATCTCCCTGTTATGCGAATTATTGAAAGATGCGCAGCTGTAATCATTTAGACGAACATTTATCTTCTCCTACTAATCATGGTTGGGAAGGGGGTTCAAAAAGTCTTACAGGAAGTGATAAGTCTAAGAAAACAGATATATAAGACATATTAAAAGTGCCCCACTTTTCGAAGAAAAACTGTTGCTGAATCCTGGCTTTGTATTCGTATGTAACTCCTATATTCCACAGAGACAGTTGTGACCTTATAATTCGATCTTAAGATTGGGATTGCTGGATGATAGGTTTAATCCTCCACTCCTTTCTGCTGCTAAATTTTATTGAAGATGCGTCTCGCAGGCTTACATATATTCAACAGGTTGAGCATGAAAGCGCGGTGAACGACGACGCGATTCAAAAATCGTCTACGTCAACTGACAGCGTTTCAAAAAAGCCAGGTTCGTACACCACCACTCTATGAAGCTTTAAAAAGTGTAATTTTAATAACTTAGTTACATTTTTGAAAACTCCGTAGGCAAAACAATGAGTCGCAGTGGGCTCCAGATTTGAAATTTGGTTGACTTGAGCAAGATTTTCCGTATATGGGGGTACTTTGTATATTAAATCACTATTTAAAGTTGAATCTGCTGCAACTTGTAAGAAATGGAATTTTGTAGAGGAAATGACGAATAAATAGAAACGAAAAATCCGTCTTATAACTCTCATATTGGCTCAAAGTTGGAATTCGATACAAGTAATTCAAATAACACCAACTAAGTGATATTAATCGAGTTATTCTTTGAATATATGTTTTAATTAACGCTTTGATGCAAGATGTCGAATTAATTTTTATTTAATACATATCCCACGACTGGATATTTGAGTACATTCTTCAATATTCTAAATCATTGAATAAAGTAAAATCGAATATAAAGATATGCACTACCCTATATGCAATAACTGTTTTTTTAATGTCTTTCTTTATACTTTTCCGGCTTTGTAATTGAGAGTGTGAAACACATTGAACTCGCTCACAGACGCGATTGCCTTCCTGTAAATTGAAGCGCCTCAAATCAATGAAAGACGCATAAAATATTGAAAGTTCAAGTGGAAATGATGCAAAGGAAATTATGCTTTGGAGGCGAGTCAATCATTCCATTCCGACTGGAATGAAAGTCCATTATGTATATTGGAGTCATCTGTAATTACAGCTTGCCTTCGAGTGAAAGTTTCATCTTCGAGGACCGCATATGCTATGGAAATTACTGCTCAAAAAAAAGAAACGGAAAAAAGTAACTACGCATTACTGCCCTGTAATTTTATTCTAATGAACAGGATTTCCGAAATGAAGCGCTATTGGAGCGAGTGCTTCTTCAAAAAAGAGCCTTCTCTTTTCATTTCGATAAGCTCTGGAACATTTTAATCACAATTTCTACGCATTTGCTATTCGTTTCTTCTCCGTGATCGAAAGAAAAAATCATTTTTAATGTTTTTTTTAATTTACAGTTTTTGTAAAATACAAACATTTCATACTGATCTCCGAATGTAGAGGCAATGTAGAGGCATGTTAGCTACCCCATTACCTCTACTGTATGCATGGCCAGACATCCAACAAAGCGAAACATACAGACCTTTACGGGTTAGATATCTGTGCATCTCCGCACATTTAAGCACTAGGGGAGGGAAACTCCTCAGAGAACCGATAGCACTTTTCGAACAGGCCTACACAATTAATTTCCTTCCCAAATAGTTCCTTTCCTGTAAAGCCAAATATATTTCCGAGATGGATACGGAACAGAATCTTTCTGATATAATTAAATGTCCTAAATGGAGATTTAAGTATCCGTCTAAAAGTTCAGCTCGTCTATGCTGTCAAGTATAATTTACTCGTCTTTAAAAGAACTAATATAAAACGACGTTATAAAAGAGATGATGTATAATGGAAATCCTAATAAAGAACACTAATATAAATTTATGTATTAATAAAAATTCCTTTAAAAGTGATACTTCTAAAACTTTATAAGAATATTCCATACTTATATAATGCATAATAACAAAAGTCGCATTTCTATTTTAAAGCAAAGCAATTACAATAAGGAGGATTATACTTTCATTGCCTAACTTCAAAATTAATAAGACTTCTTATGCAGGTAAGCGCTTAGATAAAAAAATTAAATTCTGCACGTGAATATTACGTACAAGATCGATTTAAGTTCGTTTGAAGTTTTTTTTGTGTGTGTTTATAGGAGTGACTCCTTCACCGGTTATAGGAATCAATTCCTGCAAGCTGTTTAACATTCCCTAAATTGCTAAACGGATACCAAACAGCTTCCTTTCTTTGAGGAGTTTATTCGTTCAGAGGAAGAAAAAAATTCCCCGGAGCAGATTTTTTAAAAATTTATCAAAGAGAAGAAAAGGTGTGAAGCCAAAGTGTACATAAAGACAAGTCTTTTATAATTGCAATGATTATGTACGAATTGGTACTGTGATTGCATGATCTATAATTGTGTTGTTGTTATTAGTGACAAGCTTCGCCGATGCATCAGCGAGTTTTAAGCTGAAAGGAGCGTCTCTTGTTTTGAAGTAGCTCCAACTAGGGCCAACAGTACTACTTGGCTACTCATTCATCACAATCGATTGCACAGCCCGTTTTTACAGGGGGCATGTTCACACACCTTACAGATAGAACACAGAACAATAATCATGCCCGAACCGAGATTCGAATCCGGGAAGCCCAAATCTTGGGGAAGATGTCAAAGAATCATAAAATTATCTATAATCTATGACAGATTGCATTAGGATACGCGTAACTGTATCTGTCAAATCATTCGAATCCACCGTAACTTCCAGAAATACAACAATGTGAATCGAAGGCTCATTGTCCTGCCTTCAGAAGCATTTTAATTGTTATTAATACACTGTTGAACTGTCACTGAACTATATTTGCAGAGCTCTAATTACTTCACTTAAATCTATTACAATTCAACAATGTTTGCATTTTTTAATGACCTAGGCTTGCTTTGTATGGAATACGTCGGAACATTTTTCTAACGTAACTCTCTTGTAAAACGACACCGTTCTGTCATTTTACAAGAAAGTTTTGAGTGAGAGTGGTAACATTTTGTTTACTTGTATTAAAGTCCCGTTCGGAAGCAATACGAGGGTGTTTGGGATGAATCTCATACTTCGGAAGCCCTGTCAAATGATAATGACGACATTTAAGATGACATCCCACTCCTAACTTTTTCACTATTCCAGAGGGATAGCATCCACGGCGTTAGATTTAACATGCACCCCCCCCCCAATGCACGATCCATCTTCAACTGGAAGCGGATCTTGAGCTTGAAGACGCCGAGACCTCGCCGCAGGGCTGCAACGGCCATCGAGCGATTTTGACAGACATTGAATCGGGGGTCCACAGAGCACCGTTGACTTTATGGAAATTTCAACTGGGATGAATTGAATTATTAAAGATATATTCTGCTGTTTCCGAACATTCTGCCTCGGAGATGCAAGGTGCGTGAAACACAATTTAGCAGTAAACCAATCGACTTAATCCACTCGAAGCCATTTATAACTTGCAAAATTATCCACCATTTGTGGGACTCGGCATTTAAGCATTAAAAGAATTTCCTACAGTTTTAAAGAATGGTCTGCATTCATCTGTCGCATGAATAGAAAGGCCGCGTGACGGGCAGCTCTCGAGTTAATTCTCGGAAACCGGAATTCGGACCGGCAAATCAACACTTCAAAGTTGAGCCGCTGTGATTGCTCATACAAGCTCTCTGTGCGGTAATGTTTTTGCTTAAAAATTTCTATCGCACCATTTAAAAATCTTTTTTAGAAATTAATGATACCTATTCAGTTCTCGGGAAAACATTTTTAATTTTTAAAGCTTCTTTTTAAAGTTTTAAGTAAGTGTGCTCTTTAACGATGCCTTCACCGTTGTCGTAAAATTCAAACCATTTCATTATTTCATCAGATATTCAGCAGTGCGTTGTTCACTTCCATCGTTAGAAGCGAGAGAAGAATTTCGTTGGTCCTCTCAGTCGTTTACTTGAGGGGTGATAAAAGGAGGATGCATTGCCAAACAAGGCGGTGAGCAGTTATAAGATATGTTACTCGGGCAGTGACGTTTTCAATGGCACTCTGATGTCATGGTACACGAATACGTTAGGAATGTTCATGCAAACAATAAACAGAACACTTTTAAGGTTATTAGCGAACATTAGGTTATGAACTAATTGAACTTCAAATTAATACAGATACAGAACATCATAAGTGATTTATTTAAAATCCAACTCGGTCAGTATCCCTAGTCAAAATCTTGCATGAGTATTCCTGCAAAAATAGGTTAACCGCAAATGACGCCACTCCCAAAGAAACAATAACTTGGAACAAATGCAGTGCACGAGTGTCAAAAAGTGGCTCAGAAAACGGCAGTATTCATTTTTCAACTTCCTATTTTCGCTATTTAAAACGTTAATTAAAAGTAAAAATGTGTTTCCGCTTATATGCTGCCTTTGACTTCTCAGTATTCGCATGGTAACACACTCGTCGAGATGCTTTAATCGTAAAAGCTGACGAATCACGTCAGTGGGCAGTTATCGCAGAAGTAAAACTGATGTTCGTGATCCGTCAGATGAGTACAATCTTATGTCGAAAATTAAAAGATATAAATCTCTTTTCGACTTCTTTAAGGTATCTCTTCCTGGGGGGGGGTAACTTGTAATGAAGATGAGAGGCTTCCGGCATGGTGGTTGGATCTCACCACCCTGGAGAGGAGTAGGTACCTCCCATCGATGACGGGGCGTACTTACTACGGGAAGGGTTGTACTGTGGATGGTGATGGTTCTTATTACTCAACCACGGTCCCGGCCAGTGCTGCCTTGCTGTTGCGGCGCTCCGGTCATCAGCTTTTATGGCTTAACCTCTAGCTTACGGGCGGTACAACTGCTGTACCAAGATTTTTTTTACCTTTCCTTACGGGTCGGTACAACTGTTGTACCAGTAACAAGCTTGGATTTCGTCCCCCCACTTGAACTTCCCGGCGAACCGTAATTGCCTCATAAAAATCCCTGCCCTTTTGTGCTATACCCTTCAGGGTCAGGAGATTTCGTCCTGCTGCAGTTATAATCACTGTTGGCGCTAGTCAGTTTTGTGAACCTTGCTTTGGCGACATTTTTTTAAATAACATTTCTGAGAGGTATGGAATGAGTTTGTAATACTCGATTGAAAACATTATTCTTTTCCACCGTTGCTTAATTTCTAACCATTGTAAATTGTTAATTTTTTAACAATAAAATTTTGTAAATTTATAATAATGTCCGTTTATAATTTTATTTGAATCAAGAATTACTTGAAATTTCATTTCTGATGGAATGGTGTAGTGTAGATAATCGGTGACCTAGATAAATTGCTACATTTTTCGTCATTCGTCATAGTCCAAAAAAACTAAATTGAACCTACGATTGGGTTTTTTTCTTTCACCCTATCATTATTCTGTTTTACATTGAAAAGTGACACAACACTGTTTTGTCTTCATGCCTGCCTCCCCTTCTATGACTGGAATCTCGGGCATATATACTTCGCAGTTACTAATGTACTATTCTAACACAACATTAAAGAATTGACTACTTAAGATTTTTTAACTTTTAAAGTTTAATACTTGAACAAATATTTCAGGCTAAAAATACATTTGGGTTGTGATTTTTAAGCCAACTGTAAGTTTCATCATTATTTTTTATGATTAATGAAAACGGTTGCTTTAATTATTTATAGATAATCATTCGTTAAAAGTTATGATTCTAATTTTAAAATATTGAAAGAGGTTCTTTAAATCTATGATAAATAATAATTGGTAGCTTTTTATGCATTCAAACATCAGAAGAGAAATATTAAAATCTTTATGCCTTCATTTCAATTCACTGAAAAGCTACTAGGCATTTGAATTTTTCCAGAAACATTTTTACTCAAATAAAATAGTAGGAATTCTAGATTTAATTTTAAGCATTTCTGAAATATAATCTAAATACTCTGCTTGTACAAATGTTGTAGCTAATTACGAAAGTTGATCATTTAGAATGTTAGCTTTATTCATTAAAGATTTTTTGAAAGTTTTCTTTTTTGATAACTACTTTTCAACATATTATTATATCAATGAAATCTTATGTATCAAATTCTAAACATACCATATCTAATCTTAGTTTGGTTAAATTAACCGTCTTAAATCTGGTGATTAGTTACGTATTAGTAAATTTTTAAGCAGAAAAAAAAATCATAAATCAATTATTTATTGCCTACAAAACTCAGCGTACTTTTCAAAAATACTATACTGCTATGACTTATTGAAATTTTCGGGAAAAAATCACTATAAATTATAAGAATCGACAATAAAATAGGGAAACGTCACTAGTGATTTATATTGAAAACCGTCCGAAATATGTTAGGAATAAAAAATGTATTTGTTTTTTATGAGCTCAATATATTAATATTAAAAATTTAAAATTAACAAAATAGCAGACAATCATATATGCTATTTTGCAGATACATTTAACTTACAAAATAGCTAAGAATTGTTTTCTCTATTTTGTGCAAAGAAATGAAAATATTTTCAAAAAAAAATTAGTTATGAATTTTATACATTATTTATAAATGTTTACATTTAATAAAGATAAATGAGTTAGAAGAAAAACAAAATGAAATTCACGGTGATGTGTTCATGTTTTATAAGAATTAAATTTACACCTTCAGTACGGCTTGAGAAATTTATTTAATCACAAATATGATTGAAAAATTGACAACGATAAATAATTATACCGCAGTTATTCTATTTAAAATTTATTTAATATCATAAAATTTAAGTCATTACTTGTATATATATATAATCAGAAAACTAGTGTTTCAGAAAAAAAACTGCGATAAAAAGCTTTTTCTAGGGGACCAGACAAAGTAAAACCTCAAAAAAGCAACCCGGTTAAGACGGAGAGGACAGATGACCAATTAGCACTACGGGTGGCCGAAATCGGACAACAATCGCTTTTAAAAAAGGGGGAAAGCATTTGTTATCTTCTTCACAGAATCCCCGTATTCAAAGGAGCTTTTTCGAGTTTGGGTTCCCGCAACGTAAAGGTTAAATTCGTGGGAATCCATGGCGGGTAGGAGATTCTGGTATGATTTCTCTAAGGTACCCCGTGCTTCCTGTGACTGCGAGTTAACATTGTGTGACACCCGCACTTGTGAATTTCTTGCCACCGCAAGCCGATCTCAACCCAAACTAAACCGCGCCATCAACCGCCACAACGTGCATTTTTGGCACGCAACTTTTTTTTTCATTAGAGAATTCACTTTTTTCGGTTTCTTCTGCGTGCCATTGCAGTTCGGCCGACATTCCAAAAACATACTGCATAAGAATAATTTGAAAATGTACTTAAAAATATTTTATATGAAAAAAATATCGAAAGCTGGATTGAAGTATGTCTTGAAAGTGAACCTAATGAGATCTATGTAATAAGATTTGGGATTCTAAAATTGTTTATAAAAAGAATACATTAAAATAAATGACACAAAATGAGTTCAGATGTGAGAAGGAGAGCTGAAACTTGCATCTCTTCTAAATTGTCCCCTACAGATTTAACCCAATGATTGCCAATCAGAGTAAATGTAAAGAGAATGTAAGAGACTCAATTGCTGAGAAAGAATTCAACTTAAACAAATTCTAGGCTTCTTCCTCCGTACAGCCGACCGCCCCTCCACCACTGCACGTAGCAGTATCGACAGGATTTTGCTGTGGCCGACTGACAAATTCTAGGCTGTCTTGTTCTTCATAAGAATTAATATTAAAAACATGCATAAAATATTAAGTAAATTCCTCTGATTTTTTAAAAAGTAAGATAGTTTCCATAAAATTTTTTCTTCCTTTCACTGTACCCAGTATGGTCTTACTGCTTTGAAGTTTAATTATATTTCGATATCTCATTTCTTCAAAAAATGAGGAGGCAGATCGAACGAGACAGAATGCATTCGTTTTTTCCCCCTCATAGCCCCTGGAATCAGTCTATTGTCCCTTCCTGCATGTAATATTTATACTGCGTCTGATTTAAATTGAAGATTTCTTTCTTTTAATACTAATTTAAGAATAATGGAAATCGAAGTGTTAAGTTCCCGGTCATCAACAATATAAGCGTAGCTGCTGCCATCTATTGTAAAGCCAGTAAACGAAATTAAAAAAATTGAGTAACATTTTCTTTTTGTTATAGTTATAATTCCTTTTTTAAACAAAAACTAACGTTTTGAAGGAATGAATAATTTGTTTAAAAGGCTTATTTAGTCTGATTGTGATTTTATATAGCTGTGCTTTCTATTTTTTACCCTTGAATAATATAAATACGTTGTATATTTATATAAAAATAACTATAAATTCTCGAAACGAAATTAAAAATTCGGTGGCGTTCTACTTTGTGTATTGTTTAAGTTTAGCAATACTTTAAATGCCTCATTCGAATAGATTATTCACATCTAAAAATATTCATTTTTACTATAATTTTAAATAGCCCCAATATTTTCCAATCCCTCGTTTTTAACCTGCGAAGATGTTATGTACTCTTGATAAAAAATTGAATTTTGATCAGATTTTCTAGAGAAATGTAATAGAAATCTAATATAATTAGATGAATTACTTTATGTGCTTTAAAAAATTTCTTCGGAACAATTTCAAATCCATGATAAGGCACTGGTTTTCTTTGAAGAAATTTGTTGCATTCCTATTGACGCTTAAATCTTAAATTCCGCTTTCATTTAAATTTGCTACTATATTACTGTACATTGATATGTGATGGCAGTTGTATAATTATTTCTGTTAATTTTTTTGAAGTGCCCATAAAAATGGATTCCATATGTAATCTGTATTAATTTGATTTTTTTTTAAATCAGTAACTAAATGAATATGAGATGTTAAAACAGGTCTCTTAACATGGCTTGGTGTTGCTTGTTTTACACCATCGTGAAGCTCTTAGAATACAGCGGAGGAATTATTCCAAGCATCCAACCACGATTCTTGACGACATTTGACGATTATAAACAGCTAATCAAATCAGCCTCGAGGACACACGGAAACATCTGAATGACCGCAATAATGTGACCGTATCGACGTCAAGTAATCTACAGGCCATAACGGGCCATGACACAACTCCTCCAGCAGGAGGCACTTCCCGTCATCGGCAGGGGGGTGACAGACTTCACACGATTTTGGTACTCATCAGAGTGGAGCGAACCAACCACTCTAACGGTAACTCTTCCTTCTTATATCCGAGATGCGCCCTTGTGGGTTGAGGGAACACAAGAAATTATTACGTTTGGAAAATGTGTTAAAACAATAGAGCATAAACTACTGACAAGAAACCCCGCAAATGTATTATGGCCATCCAGTTTAGTAAATGTTTAAAAGGACTCTCTTCAAAAAAATTGACTGATCTTAACAGTTTTTTTTTTCTTTTTTAACATGGCTCATTTTTCTCTTTGACGTTTCGTATGCCTGGCATTTCAACTAAATTTTCCTTCGGAAAATTATTGTTCAAAAAATCAGTTGCTATAGCAAAATTCTTGCTACTAAACATCGAGATGCTTATTTAGTTATTATTAGTTAGCAAATATGGTGTTAAAAGTGATTTGACTACTTCTTTAAATGTAACAGGAAAGAAAGTAATCTGAACTTCTCCCAAGTTTAATTTCTCATACTTCAAACGCTGTTGCAGAAGGACAGGCTGTTCATCTGATATTAAATATCGTTTAAAGTTAGTAACAGGATTAAATAGGTATTTATTATTCTTGGCTTCATTGCTTTTAATACTGTTTGAATTCGCTGTTGTTTTTGTATTATGCCACACAGTACAAAGCTAAAATTCGCAATCTAAATATACGTGCAAGGGAAATTCAGTTATACTTAATTTTGATTGATTCATTCATCAATAATTTCCCACTCTTAATTTCTAAGTTGTTTTCTGATTTCTTTTCATGTATAGTCAGATTATTATAACACAGGAGACAAAAAACTTCGCATCTGATATTTTTAAATGTCATTGACCAAAGAGCGCTTTGAAAATTTCTTTAGCGTTCATAGAATCGAATTTGCAATGAAAATCTATCATCGACTGCCATTTCAGTTTATTCGACAGTACACTTTAAAACGACCCTTTTTTTCAATTATTTGATTTAGAAAAATGAATGAAATCCATTTTAAAATTAAATCTTGTGAAATCTGCTTCATTACTTGAAAAGGGTTGTAGAGATTTTGGCTTGGCAATATTTTTTGGTGACTTTGCAACTGTACCTACTGCCAAATGCTTGTTTGGAAAATGTGAGCTTTAAGGCTCGGCGGCGCACGGTTCTCGACCTGCGGGGAAAATTCGATCTCTCGTTTTTTCCGAGAGAGGAGAGGGCGAGCGACCCTGCCGAGTTATGGTGTGCTAGAGTCATCCGAGTTTCATAAGCCCGCGTCTTCACTCGTCTGAATGTGTCTTCATACTGCACATTGAACCATGTCCGAGGAGGATGCTCATCATTGATGCTGCATGTCGGAAGTGAAAGGCGAAGAACAGGGCGACAATATTCAATTTATGCATCATATTCCATGAATTGATGGGATTGTCAAATAAGTTTTATTCTACCTTTCTACAGTATTATTGCCTTTCTTAATTTATACGAAAAGATATTGGCATTCGTTTTCAAAGTATTGTGGGAAACTCAAACTTGAACCGAAATCTGTGTTGCCATTAGGAATCGGTCGCATTTTCAAGAATTAATTATTCATTAAAAGAATCTCTTGATCAAAAAACAAAATTAAATGTTGGTGTCTATATTTTAATTGAGACGCTGAATTTATGGTTGAAAAATGTTTCCATTAGCGCCATAAACAACTAATCTAAAAAAAGAAAATCACTGGCAATAAATAAATCTAATGAAATGCTGAAATGAAAAGCTATTTTTCAAATTTTTATTAATAATATAAAGTAGAGGACTTGAATATTATTTTTATTTTTTCAAGTTCTTCATTCCTATTTTAAATGGCATTGGAATTTTGCAATGAATTCTTTTTTCTATATTTTGTACCTACATCTATGGCGCCATCTACAGGCATTAAATTTAACTATTTAATCGGTTGTTTAAAAAATATTTAATATCCTTTGGTGTCATCGAGGATATTCAAAATACCTGAAATCTAAAAATTAAAAAACAAATCAAAGATTAATTACAATTTTCTAGATTTTGCATATTTGCTAAAAATTAAGTAAGGTGTATGATAAACCTGTCTAATTGCATTAAAAAAAGTAAATTGAAATTGCTTTTCGAGAAATTTTTCAAATTACTTAATTCATTAAATCCTCTGAAAGTAAATAAATTAAACTTAGTTTTGCGCATGAAATATATATCATGCTGTCACTTCCATTTACTAAGAAACGTTTTAATTTTGTGAATGGTCAGTTATGCACATTAAATTTTGTCAATTCATGAAATACCTCAAGATGTATTTTATGAGTTTGCTCATTTCAAGAATAGAAAATGTTTTTTTCTCCCTAATATATAGCATTAACCAAGTCATTTTTGAAGTTTTAAGACAGATTAATTATAAATACTCTGTAATAAGTTGAATAAAATAAAAATGAAAGATATTTACTCAAATTTTCGAAAAAATCGGATATTTATAATTACTCGCGACATGGGTTTTACGCGTTTCTTCCATTCCAAAATTCCGTTTTAAGCTGGCAAAGGTTTTACTAAATCAGGGATTGAATATTTTGGCTCTAATTTTGCATAAAAACCCGTTAAATAATTGGAAATTAAATTCTTAACTTAACTAGTGTATCAGAAAATGATGATTGATTGCTGTACTATCAGAAATGAATCAAATGTAAAAATTAAAAAAAAAAACACTTGACTGCAGTGCTTGATAAACAGGGTGATGAATACGCTTATGGAAATACTAAATGTATGTAAAATTATTACATAGGTATATTATAGCAAATAAATTTCAATTATACGTTAAAGAAAACTTATTTTAAAAAATTTATTAATATAATACATTTTTATAACTTTAAATGATTTTTTTTTACAATTTTAATTTTAATGACAATTTATTATAATTAGTCAGTTAAATTATTTTCAGAAACAGATTAAATAGATGCAAGCTCGTAGTTTTTAATAACACAAAGGCCATCTTTTGTCAAGTTGTCCCAAATGTAAGGTGGTTTAAATGTATCTAAAGAATTTTATGCATTTTCAAAGCTAATATTTGTTCATCTTTATGCTTTCACTCATTTTTATGTTGATTTTGGAAGCTGAAGAAACTGATAATTTGATAACAAGTTAGCGCTTGCTATCGTTCCTGCTTGAATACTCTTTGTCTGAGGATCCAAATTTAACATTAAGATTCGAACTCTCAAAGAAATGTATTATTAATTTTACAAAATGGTGCTTTTGGAACGTCTCAAAAGTGTCAGAATGTAAAATGTGCCAGATTCGAACTTTTGGATGAAAGCAATAAGTAGCGCAAATGGCAATTCTTTGAAATTCTTTTTCCACTGATGATTAAATAAACTTTTAAAAAATATTTTTTATTAGTTTTGAAAAATATAACGAATTTTCTATTTATTTTATATTTTTTTGTCTTTATAAACTTTATGGAATGAGGAAATCTATGTTCAAGTTCTCTGTTTCTTCTGTGCTCTGAATCCCTTTGTCAGTTTAATGAAATTACGTGGTTGTGTTCTAAAACTGGTTTAATTTCGCACTGCTAACAACATTGCGAAACTGCAATAAAATTTCAAACCTTCAGCAAATCAAGAAGGGAGCGTAAAAAAGATTACAGAATTCCCTAGTTGTAAGCGTACGGCAAAGCATGTGAATACCATTCTGAAAGATGCAAGCTGCTATTGAGATTTATTTAAATACATTTTTGATGGCATTGATACGAGTGACTTGCTATTCTGTAATTAATTTTTGCTAATGCAATACCAACTGCATAGCACGTTACTGCGTTATATCGATTGTTCTGTAATACGTGTAAGGATCGTTAATGCTATATTCATCTTAATTTAATCTCTGCATTGTAGAGTACACACTTGTAAATAGTTTTCCTTTCCTTATACTCAAGAATCCTTATTATTCATGCAGACATTTACAATGCAATACACTAATTTCCGAAAATTTTTGTCCTTCAATATAATAAAACTAGATAAGAAATGCTCATTTACGCATTTCATTATATTAGAATTAAAATAAATCTTAAAAGAATTATTTATTGATTGTTTCTCAAATTATTTTAAATTGCTTAATTAGATTCGAGTAGTAAGTGAGCTGATTTGTAATCCGTAATAGCGATAGCAATTTGATGCAAGCCAACTATTTGATAGGCTGAAAGATGGCGCTATCTCCACGAATATCAAACCGGGTAAATATTACTGGTAAGTAGGATTAGATGTGCATTAGAAAGGAGGCTTAACAATGACAGGCTGGCCAAGTTGAATGAAGGCTTGTACAGCTTTTTTCTTTAAAATGGACACAGATTGGTTGTGGATACTTTTTGTTGTGGCACTAATGTCTGGAATCGATTAATAAAATAAAATAAAACAATTTTCTTAAAATATTTCGACTTCTAATGGAACATATTATAAAAAGCTAGTAAGATGTATTAGTTTAAACATTTTTTAACAGCAGAGTTAGTTCTTTGGACAGTCATTTCCAGCCACTGGCTAAATAATCCTTCGGGGAAAATTAAAAAAAATTGTCTTAATCAGAATTTTTTTTTCTCTAGTGTAGATCCTGAGCTGAAAAAGATTTTTTTTATTTCATAGAGAAAAAAAAGACAAACACATATTAAAAGAAAGTAATATAAATAACCATCAGCATTGCATTTAAGTTAGCATCAGCATTAAAGCTAAAGATTCATTATGATTTAACAAAAGGCTTAGTATTGTCTGAATTGGAAGATAAATATACATATATATGTTTGAAATACAAAATAATTATGTAGGATAGAGTCATATAAAAACTTCCGTTACATATTTACATCGCCAATACTATATATTCTCTTAAAAGCTGGACAAATAAAAATTAGAGATGAATAAATAACAATATAGAAATTTATTTTTTTTCTAATGTTCATTATTTAAAGGTAAAATCAGATGCACAAACTGTCGATTGAAGAGCAAGCGGAACACAATGATTTAACCTTTTGAATGAAAAAGTAGTTAGCGCTCTACCGGAACTGGGTGCAAGAAATTGAATGCACGTGCTCTACCTTTGCTTGTTAATGGAATAAATTATATGTTTCGACTTTTCTTATTTAATATAAATAAACTGATCCCGTTCATTACTTCAATTGCAATTCTGTAAAATATTGACTTTTATGTTGATTATTTAAATAATTTTACCATGCTTTTGCGCTAAAACATTTCATATCATTCATTGTCACTATCTCAAATAAAAAACAGTTAGCGGATATCTTTTTTTATTTCAATTAATAAAAGAATTTTAACAAAAGCTATCGTTATTTTCATCCACACAACTTGACCCACGCCTGTTACTACTCCTAAGGTGAGAGTAACAGCCGATTTGTTTTGAAAAAATATTTATTGTGCTAAAATAACCGGAATTGCCAAACGAAACTTGGAACTAAAACGGCAATGTGAAAAAAAATGATTCATGCGCAACATAGTTTAATTTTAAATCATTAACAACATTTCCTCGTAGAAAAAAAAGCATCCGACGTCACCGGGGGATCGTTGTGCGCCCATGAGCAGTGAAGATGTGGGTGCAAAATATTTTGAAAAATTCGTTGAAACCAATAAAAAATATACAGTATTGAAATTAGTATCTCTAAACACCTACATTTCTGAATTTTAAAATTGTATGAAAAGGGTTTTGTACAAATGTTATTAATGAATGTGGAACAATTTCGATTTAATTTTTGTTAGAAAATTAGTTTTTAACAAAATAAAACAATTTTTTTTAACAAACATTTACTACTCAGGCAACAGCTAATCGCAAAATTTATTCCAAATCCAACGAATTGTTCTGCAGAGCGTTTAGCACAGTTTTGAATCGTCAACTTGCCCCTCACCTTTCAGCGACAGTCAGCCTGACTTTACCTTGCTGAAGAATTGTTGCCCCAATGCACATGAGCGTCCGCAATTCATAACGCATTCGTATTAGAAGCCTTGTTTAGAGGAGAACTGGCCTGAAGTGCGATGACTTAATATTGAATGGACGGAAAATAATCTCCATACAGAAGCCGGTCAAAATCGTTTGGAGCTCTTTTGGAGACTTTCGTAATTTTATGATCCAATTGAAAACAAAAGTGTCGACATGAATTTTTAAAGAGGGAATTCACGCTATTATTTCATAGAAATTAAGAAATTAATTTTTAAAATCTTATTTGGCATCCAGTTCGTTAAAAAATCCGGTAATATATCTTGGATACTAAAAAGCTTGTAAAAAATAAAAATGACATAAAATATTTTTTATCCTCTCAATTATTTTTTTTTAAATTATAGTTATATTTATAGTTTATTAATAGTAATTTTTTTTTTAAAAAAAATAACTTTTTTCTTTTGGCTCGTTTCATCTGAAGCAAAGGCAGTCCACCAGAGAGAACTGAATGAGCGAATAAAGTCGAATAGAACGAAACAAACTTTTAATGATATTTTAAGGTATTGTTTGCTTTTCGGGGCGAATCTTAATGTAGATGATAAAAAGTCAATTTTTTGCAAAAAATATTACTTTTGAAAATATGGTTTTCTTTTTACGTTTAATATTCTTAACGTTTGAGCAGAGTTAATTAAAATTTTTATGAATGCTGATAGCCAAAACTAATTCCAATTTATACTTCCGATCTTTTGCTTCAATAACTATTGTTTACTTTATTTTTAACGACACTTTAAAACAATTTAAACTATATAAAAAAAGGAGCACCATTGAGATGCAACATATCGAAATGAAAATTCCACTTCCCTGTGTAGTTCAACAGACGAATACCGAACGTGCCTTCGTCAAAATGAAAAATGATCTCATGAAGCTGTTTATCTTCTCGATAATACTCGGTCGCGATTCCTGCTCATTTTTATCTCAAACACGTCCTCTTAACGAAGGTATTTTGGTGAAGAAATGCTGAAATTACTTTCAAAAAAAATTTCCAAAGCCCGAGGGAGAACGTATTCCACAAAATTGAGGTTTGTTTTCTTTATTGGAAACGCAATGACAAGGGGAAAAATTAGGAAGCCAAAAACGAAGTTTTAGTTTCCTGAGGCGAGGTAGAAAAGTGAAAAAATCGGGACAGTTCTCATAAAAATCATTTTGTATCCATACGGTTGAATCAATAATTCTTTAGATTTTTAAGCTTAAATGTAGTCTTTGAGTAAAAATAAATTCTTTATAAGACATCGGTTTAACATGATATACAAAGCGAAACGATTTTATTACAAATTATTATTTTTTAAAAAATTGAAATTTGTTAGTTGGATTATCAAGTGTTTTATAATTTTATTTACAAATTTGGTATATAAACCAAAGTATAAAATTATAATTAACACTTTATTCGGATTTCAATTGTTTAGCTAAATGGTTTTACTGCTTAATGTACTCGACGTCACTCGAAACGCAATTTTCATGCATAAATATCGTGTAACCCAGCTGCTCTAGAAAGACTCTCCTCTTGCAGTTTTCGAACAATGTCCGGCAGAGTGCAAGTCCATTTATTTCGTGTATCGGGACTCGTGATAAAATCAGAATGTATCAAAAGGGTTGAAGACGCTGTTGGGCATCAGCGGAACGCTCCGATTACTAATTTCGTAGTACCACCAAGTGGCTAAAAGATATACCCCCCCCCCCGGTGTATGAGCGCATTCTTTCATGGATAGACGTTGCAGAACTTTGTATTTGTCTCTGTTGTTGGAGATAGGTATGTTGTTGAAGGTTTATCTCAATGGTAAACAACGTGCAAAAGGACCCAAATAATTTGTAAAAAATAGAAATTAGGTTACTTAAATAAGTTGCAAACCAGACACAAAAGGCAGTTTGAGAAACAAAATGTTCCAAAAGATCATATGGTTCTATCAAGAGAGGATAATCTTCCCCCTTTCTAGTGGTCAGTGGGAAGAATACAAGATTTAATGTATGGATCAGACGGCAAAGTCAGAGTAGTACTTGTAAAAACTCCAGAAGGTTACAAAAAAGAGCAATTTCGAAGATTTGTTTGCTACCATGCGAATAAAATCAATGCATATTTGGGCTTGTTAATTATTGTATTTAATATTTAAAATCGTCCAGAATGAATATTCAAGCTGTTCGTCGCACATGTCTCGTATCTTTTCTTTCCAGAAATGTGTGTACAATGTCCAATTTTATTTTAAGTGTAGTATGTTTTGCATTCTGTGCAATATAATAGTTCCATTTTTGCATTGTCTAATGAAGTAATGTGCTAAATTTTTATTTCTGTAATGTTTTGAGATTTCGAAATGATATTTCAGAGGGGAGCGGAATGTTGGCGCCTATAAGTCAGCAGAACGCTCCGTCTATTAATTTTGTTACGCCACCAAGGGGCCAAGTGATATAATGCGTATCGAGTGTATGTTCAGAGAGTGGTGTGAGTATTGAGAATAAAGTTAATGGTGATAAAGTCCAAGACTCTGGGCTTGATTTTTAAATGACTGATTTTAAAACTCAGCTATCGGGGGCTCAAACAGATGCCTTGACCCTCATTCGAGTTAGAAGCCCCACTTACTTGCAATAGTGAAAATGGGGCAAAGAAGTCTGTTGGTTAAAGTTAAAGAATGTTTTGGATGGAAATCTTGGATTCTGTGATAAATCTCGCACCTGAGAGTTATTTTATTTAGACCTTGTCAAAAATATTGTTTTAAGCATTGCTCTTGTTGGAGGTTTTTCTTTTCTTTTCTTTATAAATGTAAGGAAATTATTATTCAGTGATAGTTGTGACTCATTCGTTCGTATTTTCGCTAAACATTCACGCTCACATTACATAGATAATGATTTACCAAATGAGAGAGGAAAGAAGAGCGAGAGAGAGAACTACTTTTTTCTTTTTCCTTCCGTTTCTTTGTAGCTATTGTTGGCACGTTTTCATCTCTTTCAGATGGTCAGCATTTGGAAGGGCTCTTGCAGTTCAATAATCGTGACTTGCCCACACGGCCCGATAAGGGCAAGTACTGTCAACCATTCACTCTTTTAGATGCCAAAATCCTATGTCTTCGTAATTTGCACCCTCTCACTTGGGATTGCTGACTGTTCTTTTCATTGTAATCATTCTACAAGAAGAAGTGACCTAAGCAACCCTTTCTTCTTAAGGAGTTTCGGGTCATATTTTGGGTTATTTAGAATTCCTAAATCAGTATGGTTATCTATTGTATGCAAGAATTTCTCTACAAGTTTTCAAAACTCTTCTTCTATTGTTGATATTTTTAGTTCTTTGAGAATCTGCTTGTTTCTTACGAAGTACAGTGCTTTAGATGTTTCGTGTTTCACTCTATTTTGGGTTGTTCATCACTTATTAAGTGTTGGTAGAATTTGCCATGGTTCTCTTAAATCTCACTAGAATCACTAGAAATAGAAGCTACAGTTAGATGGAATATGCCAGCTTATATTTTCTTTAATAGAATATTTTCATCGAAAATGTTGCTCTGTAGCGAACATCGGTTTTTAATTACTGTTGGGTTTCGGTACCTCCAGAGGAGAAACCCTGATACCTCCTTTCCCGCTGCTGGTGCACCTTTGTCGCACCGTGAGAGTGTATGCAGTTATCATCTGAAACTATTTTCGGTTAGAGGAGGTTAACCTAGTAAAATGGAGCTAAACTGACGACAAATTATATTCACATATAAATTACGGTTTGTGTCTCTATGTGGTTACTAGTTTTCCTCTTAGAATATCACATAGCGACCTTTGACGATCGGCCGATAAGACATGATTATTGGTCGCTGAAATTCTCAATTACTTTGTGTAAGTGAATTCTAATGGGTTAATCAACAAATATATTTAAGCATCAATGTTTGATAATCATACAACTCATATTGTTATAGAAACCTTTCTGATTGCTGTATAAAGAATATTAAATTCTATCATGCCCAATGCAATTTGAGTTTTAGGATTTCTAGGCCCCAAATTCAAATATATCGAAATATGGGAGAAACTCACTGTTACTCGTCATTCTGGGAACTTCTAAATCAGAAGAATAGAGGTATTCCAATTTGGATTAAATAACAAAATCATCGAAATCCTTAATCCAGGTTTTCTCACTTTTATCGTCTTTTTTATTTGCTGGACGAGGACACAGGCACAGATAATTACATACAAATATTTACGCATTTCATTTTGCATGCATGAATTCTTTCTATAGCATACAACTATCTTTGGCTCCGTTCCAACACATTTCCTGAACCAAACAAACCTAAACCGGAATTGAATCTTACAAATGTTACTGTGGGATCATGTGATTTTTTCCTGAAGTCAACATTGCATTTGCGCGAAAGGATTACATCGTGTTACGGTTAAGCCAGGAATTCCAACATGAATAATGAATTTGAAATAGATATGATTACATTTCATATAAAGCAAAAATCTTTTTATTGAAATCGAAACTCACATTTTTCATAAAGAGAGAGAGAATGGTGAAGTATGGAGGTCTCATATGTACTACAGAATATTTTTATGGTACATACATTAACTCAAAAGATTATTTTATAACTATTTTTATGATTTATCGTAACATTCTGTTTTCAATTTTAATTTCAAAACCATTTAAATTAATATGAAAATATTTTATTTAGTTTCAGTCAGCAAATGTATTTATGTATCTACATGTGTATCTAGCCGGCTTGCTGGCACAGAGGTAGCGCGTCTTCCTCGTGTTCTGGATGCCCCGGGTTCGAGTCCCGGTTCGGGCATGGGTGTTCTTCTGTGTGCTATCTGTGAGATGCGTGAATGTGCCCCCCTGTAAAAAGGGAATGTGCAAGCGAATGTGGTAAGTGTGTAGCAAAGTCGTACTCTTGGCCCTAGATGGCGGTACTCAAATACCAGAGACGCTTCATTCGGCTTAATCTGCTGCTGGGTTAGCAGCGGGCTTGTGCATGACAGGTGCCATTTGACACAAAACAACAACAACGTGTGTATCTAAATATATATACATAAATGGAAGTGTGCTTGACGGAGCTCTGTATGCCAGACCATTTTATATAAAGCTTTGATACTTGGTACATACATATATTAGAAAGTAAAACCTTTGCGCATTTTGAAACCTTTTTTTTTTGAAATTTTGATTAACATTTTAATCAAAAATTAATCCTACGTCCAGCCAGGAATAGGGAATCTTCCCCTTGATCTGGACGTCTTGGGTTCGAGTCTCTTGCTCGAACATGGCTGTTCTTCCTCTGTTCTATCTTTGAGACGTCCTGTAAAAAGGGGTTATGCAAGCGAAAGTGGCGCATGAGTAACTAAGATGTACTATTCGATGCATTCTAAAACCGTGCCCTTTTATTTTATAATGATATTCATTTTTTTCACAACTCAAGCATCTCATGAATTAAAACCTTATGCAAATTTTGTTTTTCAGATTTGGTGTCAGTACGTACTGCGTTTCTTGAATAAGGGAATAAAGGACCTATACATTTAGAAATACTCCTTCCTTGCTCTAAGGTTTTAAAATGCAAAATAGTTGAAAATCTAATGTTATTTATTAATCGAATTCCAATATGTAAAGAGTGGATAGAAATGCAGCTTTTTTTTTTAATCTCAGGAGCTGGGTAATATAATTCTTAAACTTTCTTTTGCTTTATACCTCTTTTTCAACCAGGAAAAAATATTTCCCAGTTTTTAAAAGGTTTTTTCATTTAACTGATATATTTTGGACCCATAGATTTTTTTTCAATCTTTTTTATATAGTTATTTTTTTAAAAAAAATATGACGATTTTAGAGCATTTTTCAAAAAAAAAATATCATCTATCTTTTACTTTTTTTTCCAATAAAATCCTGAATGTAGACACATTTCTTAATAGTATAAATTATATTCTTATTATTAAAAAGTAGAAAAACAGTTTATAATGAAAATTTTATCACTTTGCATTTCTCTTTAAAAGAAGATTTAAAGAAGAAGAAAAGAACGGCCCGGATTTCGTGTCACGGAATAAGTGCGCACACTTCTTCGGTCTTGTTCATTTGGTCCTTATTGGCCAGTGAATTTGACGAGCTCGATTTACGCCGAAGTTTAGAAGTGCGGCATGTGATTGAAATGAGAGAGAAAAGAGCTTAATGAGAAGAACTACTCACTCCACCCAATGGTTGAATCGAACACTTCAGGACGGGTTATCGAACCCTGCCCTCCTGCTGATGGGAAAGGGAAGGGACTGATGTCTGACGGCATGCCCCGTAGAACAGACGCACCGGGAAGGTGAGAGCACAGGGGCGGCTCGCATAGAGGGCATCAGCATTCCGAAATTTTCCGATGAGATTACATTGTACGATCTAACCGTAGCCCAAAGGCAGATTTCAGAATATTATTCTAATATTTTAATAAAAAACTTGGCGACAATCTAGAATGATTGAGTTTTCAATGAGGTTCCCTCAGATTATTTAGGTTTTATTACATCATTTTTTAAATTCATGTAATTAAAGAAAGTTTATATCAAACCATCATCGTCATTGCGGAGCTGATATTTATCAAAAGCATGTATTTGAGTGTCTTGATGGATAAGTTTGAATTCCGTCACAACATTTAAATGAAACTTAATTGAAAAAAATATTTATTAAAAATGGGGGAGATGTACGACAATAAAATGACACAATTCAAAAGACATTTTTTTAAGTCTTAGGTTATTAGAAAGATTCTTTTCATAACATAATTCTTTAGAAATATATAATTATCAATTGCTGTGGTTAGATATGACCTTTTGACGACCCGTTAAGCCTATTTTCGCGATGGGTTATTCTTTGTTTGAAACCTAATTTTCTATTTCTTTTGTATTTTCCTCCCTCTAGTTGAATGAATTTTGTAATAAAACAAAGCATTTACATAATATTTCGGATATTTCACACCTCCATTAATTAGTTAAGCGAAGCATTGAATGCAATGCAACTAAAAGCTTTGAATGAAGCAGATGGAAATTGGTCCGATGGTTTGTTTACATTTAGGTGTTGCAGTTGACAATAAGCAGTAAGGGCAATTTCTACGTTAGTGTTTCGTGTAAGTGGATGTTTTTCTTTTCAGCGATCAAAACTGCATAAGAATGAAGCTTCGCATCTCAGAATGTTGTATCTGTCCAAGGCCACTTCGAGGAAACGGCGCCCTTTGATTTTGGGATAGTCCTCGAGTTAACCCATAAAATAGTCAAAAATGGTTTAAATGGCAAGCGATGCTAATAGGAAATGAAAGACATACGTCAGTTAAAATGCGCCGATGTTGAAATTTTTAAAATTGTATTTATTACTACACTATTAATTAAAAATAGATTGTTAAAAGAATAATCCTTTAATTACTGCTATGTACAATTAAAAGTGAGAGCATCCTCATGGTTATAATTCGTTTTAAGTATTTCCTTAAAGCATGAGGGTAATCTAGCACATAGAAATAATTAAGTTTTACTTCCTCTTATCTAAAGTATGCAAATAAAAAAAATTGTAATTATCAAAAAAAAAATCTAACACGAGATTCCGACAAATCTCCACGTTTAAAAACTGCCTGAATTTGAAAACACATACTTTTAGAATTACATACTAGAGAAGTGGAATTTCAGTTATGGACTTAACACTAAATTTGCATATTTTTATTAAATTTTTAACGAAATACGTTCATTTGAAGCTTATCTGTCTATCCGGCTCACTACGTATAAAAGAACTGCCAAAGTAGAAAATCTAAAATTCGGTAAATAAATAACTCTTGGTATACAGGTTGAAAATTAAAATGCAGAACCATCAAATTTGGAATCAAAACTGTCAAGGAATCGGCCAACTACATACCCACCTAATAACTCAAAAATGCAATGACTTAAATATATGAAATCTGGTGCGCTATCTTTTGATTTTAATTGCATTCTAGGTCAAAAGCTTAGAAAAAAAGACGTCCAAATTGAAATTTTGATTTTTCTGGAATTTTCTGGCCTGTTAATCAACATGCCTTAGATTAATTACTTAAAAATTGCTGGAAGTTTGCTAAAATATAGTTATTTACTCGATAGACTCAGTAAAAATGCTAAACTCGCCTAAATAACGACATGCCATACAATTAATGCCCTAGTTAAGTTTTCTTTACTGTATTATGAAGCACACAATTCTTCAGTGCAGAACTTCAAGAATAAAATTCTGGACAGAGGTGGCATTGCTGAAGGTCGACAATTTTAAGAAGAAAGGATAGGGAATATAACATTTTTATTGGAGTATGCATTGGGAAGATTAAACTTAACGGTTAAAAATAAACATGGAATAGAAACGGAAAGGGTAATCGGTATGTCTTCAAAGAAAGCTTTGTTCAATGCTTGAGTCGATGGTCCTTAGTGAAACGGCATGCACATGCAAGTAAATAGGCATGGAACCAATTAGAATGGACAATGCGCTGGACAATAGACATGGAACCAATACGCTGCGGTAGCCACTTATATAAGACAACAAGTGACTGGCACAGGTTTTTAATTGGCTACTGTTGAGACAATGGCAGGTTATAAAGATTTAAGTGAGTTTGAACGCGGTATGATAGTTGGCACACGAGAGATGGGACGTAGCATCGCCGAGGGAGCGGTGAAAAGGGAATTTTCCTCTACGACTAGTTCACGAGTGTACCGTGAATATCGGGAAGCCGGTAAAACATCGAATCTCCGAAAAAATTGCAGCCAGAAAAAGACGGTACAAGAATGGGGCCAACGACGACTGGGGAGAATCATTAAACGTGACGGAAGTGCAACTCTTCCGCAAATTGCTGCAGATCTCAATGCTGGACCATCAACACGTGCCAGCGTGCGGACCATTCAATGAAACATCATCGATATGGGCTTTCGGAGCCGAAGGCCCACTCGTGTAGATTTGATGACTGCACGACACAAAGTTTTACGCCTCGCCTGGACCCGTCAACAGCATTGAGCTGTTAATGATTGGAAACACGTTGCTTGGTCTGACGAGTCTCGTGTCAAATTGTGTCGAGCGAATGGCCGTGTAGTCCCGTGAATCCATGGACCTGACATATCAATAGGGAACTGTTCAAGCTGGTGAAGGCTCTATGATGGTGTGGGGCATGTTCATTTGGAGTGATTTGGAACCCATAATACGTCTAGATACAAAACTGACAGGGGACTCATACGTAAGCCTTCTGTCTGATCACCTGCACCTATTTATGTTCCCTTGTGCTATCCGACGGACTAGTGGAAATTCTAGCAGAACAATGTGACACCCCACAATTCCAGAATTTTTAGAGTGGCTCCTGGAACACTATTGGATTTCCGCTGGTCACCTAAATCCCTAGACATGAACAATATTGAACATATTTGGAATTTCTTACAACGTGCTGTTCAAAAAAGATCTCCATACGCTCGCAATCTTACGGATTTATGGACAGCCTGGCAAGATTCATGGTGTCAGTTATCTGGGGCACTACTTCAGACTTTAGTTGAGTCCATGCCACGTCGTGTTAAGCGCTTATACGCGCTCGCGGGGATCCTACATGATATGAAGTAGGTGTATCATTTTTTTTTTGGCCCCTTCAGTGTATTTTTCACAAAAAGCCCACAAGTGGTATTGGATTATTCTCTGAAGAATAAAATAAAATAAAATAAAAATGAATTTTACCGCTGTGTAAAATATTAAAAGAATAATTAGATCATAGTAGGAACAAGAATGCAAACTCTTTTATGTTTCAAAAATTTTACAAGTGCATGTATTCAAAATGCAGTTATGAATAAATTACAGTCCAAATACAAGCATAGCGTTTTTTAATAATCTCTCTGTAATTCACTAGCTGACCCTCCCTCTCCCCGTAGTGATTTCTTTTCATTTTAGAGCCCCATGTTTCACATTAATAATCTTTTTCTTTGTATTCGACTTACCCAGTTTGCCTCATGATTTTAGAAATTCTTAGTATAATCTCGGGTTCAGCGTGCGAAGAACTCGACGTTTCTAAATTTCTTAAAACAATAGAAAATTTTTTGTGACATTAAATAACTTTGGTTTCGCATTCAGAGCCGACGTCAAACGAAATCGAGATGCTGACAGCAGGTTGTCCCACCTACTGCTCATAATCTGACTAAATGGCAATGTTCAGTTATTTGTAAACTTCTTTTGCTTCCATTTCATTATCTCTGCCGTGGAAATCTCCTTCATGTATCACAATTCTATCAACAATCATTCGCATCATAAATTATTCTACTGAAAATTTGCGTAATTTTTAGAATTATATCTCAGTTTATTTAATATAAGAAGCAAATGACTAGCTAATTGATTATATTATCACTTTCCTTTTACTTTTGCTTCAACCGCAAAAGTTTCCATTGATGAAAGAAATTAAAGTCCTAGATCAGTAGACCTTTATGTTTTACTTGAAGTAATTAATGTAAAGACTTTTTGGCACTGGAGGTGAAGTGTTTTCTTAAGATATTCACCGAGGTTGCAGATTTTTTGTAGATGCAGTTCCAAAGTTCATCCGTTTAAGCCGTCTTTTAACGATTCTGGCAAGGAACTTATTACATTAATGGATCAATTAGAAATGCTAATTATTTGATTATTAATTGATTTAGAAAGGTGAAATTTATTTAAGGAAAAATATGAAATTTTAGAGTGTTTTCGTCCTTTTGGCATCAGGTGTCCGTGGCACAGGGACAGCAGTGCTGGATGAGTAGGAAAAATCGTTTAAACAAGAACCGCCGTGTCTCTGGCAGTATATTTGGGTGAGCGGGTGAAAATCTCTTCGACAAGTAGCATGAAGTTGTACGGACAGTTTCTTTGCAACCCCAATAGACGGAATAATACCGTTCTGTTAATAACGATAGTCACTTCTGTATAATTAAGCTCAAAGTTTAAAAAATAAAACAACCAGTGAGAATGATCCCAACATTTTCTCACATATCCTCTAATAATAATAATGTATCCTCCCAGTGAATGCTTTGTATGACATTGACAAAAAATAGTTACGAAATATTAATCCAGGCGCGAATTTAGAATTTTTACAGAATCCTTTGTGTGATACTTGGCGAGTTTTCTGGCGAATTATACCTGATATTCGGCTAATAGTATACGAGCGTAGAATTTCAGTTTCAGACGAGCTTTCTCTATGCTGATTGAGAGAAAAATTTAACCCATAGTCATAAAATCTCTTACCAAATTTGATATATTTTTATTTTTTGAGACATTGCGTTTATATATTCTGAAAGTACACACCGACAGATATTCAATCTCTTGTTCACTTAGCTCAAAATTTAATAGATGTCTACAACATAGAATTTTTCCGAATTTTATCCGTTTAGCTCTTTTTTTTGTAGTAATTGTATTAACTTATAATCCAACAGCCAGACAGATTTTGAACACATTCAACATTTGATAGAAAGCTACAAAATTAGCCACAAGTTATATAGCAAATTTCTTTCATTTTGCTCGAACCATTTTTGAGTTATCGTCGACAGGTAGATGAATATTTTCCGAATATATGTCATTCGAACGGGACGAGGAGACCTAAAATCTCCGTTTGACGAGTCTCCACGCTTTGATGTAAAACATGGAATTTAATCAAAATCTTGAGTTAGAATTTTTCGACGATTACAAAAATTTATTTATATTTCATATACGAGAAAGTAAAAATGATTGAAAACTATCTTTTTTCCTACTACTTATTTTATTTGCCATGATTTTAAATAAATATGCAAAATTCGATAAAATATTTCAGGGCAACTCACAGAAAAGTGAATGAAATTATTTAAAATAACATAATACTTAATAGCAGGGGAAACATGAAGAATAAAAAAATCCTATACGTAGAAAGAGGACTTTTGATTCGTTAAAAGTTTTCGTTTAAGGATTTCTCATGAGAATTTTTTTAAAGCTTTGCGTTTCATGCCATTTGTTTGAAAAAGTTGAAAAAAATATATTCAATACTTTAAAGTGCTTTGACATATGTTTTTATTTTTGATTAAACATATTAAAATAGAGAACTGAACAAGAAATTGGTATCTTGGTTTCATTAAATGGCTTTTTTTCCTAATTTTTCATTCAGTTTTCGAAAATGAAAATTACAAAAAGATTAAAAACCATACTTTCCCCCCTTTTTCAAATAGCCGTAGAGAAAGAAACCATCCATTTTTCTATGCACAATTGAATACAATTTTATTGGAATTGAATGGATTATGATAGTTTCAGTGGATTTTAACGAGTAGTTATACTAACTTGTGATAATATTTTTACTAGGGTTGGGGGAAATGCTTATTGTTGAACTTATAAATACAAATTTTATTTATCTATTGGTTCTGGGAGTATTTTGTTGAAGACCTAGACCCTGATGAGTGGGATGCAACCTCGTTTTCACTCCATTTAAACATCATTTCGTAGCCTCTTCCATCCACTTTTTCTACTTTTAGCTTATTGGCCTTTTGATTACTGCCTTTTTAATTCTTCATAAGCTTTTTAAAAAGATTTCACAATCACAGCACCGCTTTCCACACATTCCATAAACCTGAAAACAAGGCCAGAGAAAACAAACCGCAACTGGCCTGGCCATAAAAAAAGAGATAGCATCGCGGCAACATCCCCACTGCTGGTTTTGGATCCTTTTATCATGCTTCCATCGATCTCTGTCTTTCCCCACTCACTCCTGCAGGCCCACTGAACCCTCACCTCTCGGGTTCCCTCCATTCACCTTTTATCGTTTTAATTTTTTTTAATCTTTGAACTTCTGTCAAATTTTAATTCCCGATGCTTTCATGCGTCATTTTATATATGTGTTTAATTTTAAAGTTGTCTTTTGTTGTATCTATTATTATTCCTTTATTGTGTTGCGTTGATGTGCTGTTTGTATCTTTATTTCTCATTGGTGCAGTGTTTTTTTAAAATAATTGCTTTCATGCCTCTGTTTACAAATCTATATTGTTCTAATTACGACGTTCAGCTGACATGGTGGAGAGCTGGAAATGGGTCCAGGCAGCAATGCCTGAGTTCTGCCTCGAGGTCCACGGGGGGGGGCTAAAGTTCAATTTGTACTGATTGATTAGAAGACTATGAAACACTAAAGATTGTTATCCTGCTCCTTCTCTTCAGAAGTGGATGAGGCAACAGCAGTGGCAATCTATAAGCGGAAGAAAAATAAACAGTAATAGGCAAAAGCATAGAAAGGAACAGGGGCAGGGGGGGAAGATGGATGAAATGTAATGAAGGAAATAAGGGTCCTCTTAAAGTTAGTTAATAACATCAAAATAAAAAAAATCCCATGTTCAGATCTCTCAACTGAAAAAAAAAGTTAATCACAGGTCATGAAATAAGTAATTACAATAATGGACAGTAAATCAATTGGTGTCACGTGATGATCGGTACGAACCTGCCTCCACCTCCGAGGCCCGTAGCTTTGTCCTATCTGAATTTTATTTGATTGTTGTCTGTTTCCCTTCATTTTTTCTTCTGTTGCTCTGTCAGCTCCGCTTTCCCCTAAAGGAGCAGTTTTAATGTAACTCTCTCCACTGAAGTGGGTGGATCCGTGTAATAATATGAAATATTGTGTCATGTTTACGTTAGTAAATGCTGCCAACATCAGGGCAATGTTTGTAAATTGATTTTTTGAAGCATAATAAATCTGTCCGTTGGGCTGGTTTGTTCCCCGGTATTTTCGGTATGATAGGGTGTTCTGTTTCCCCACGTCCCTTTTGTTGCTTCGCAGCCTCTGTAGGCAAACTGGGTGACTCCAGAATATCTACTTTTCAATAGTATGAAGTCTAGCTAGTTTACTAGTTAATCCCGGCAATGAGTAGAAATAGTTTACTATTTCTACTCATTGCCGGGGATTTTAATGTTTATCTAAACTAGCTTAACAAGAGAAATTGACAGTACTTTGAAATTTTTGTTTAATCCAATGAGCATTCTTCAAAATTTTATATTCGGTTTCCAGGATTCAAATTTTGATAAAACTTTTCATTCATTTTCAAATTCTTGGATTTGCGGCTTTATCTGACCGTATTTTTCCTTATAATTTCAGCCTTGTGTCATTAATTCGATTCTATATCAGTGGTGACGTAATGGCGTTATCTAGTGCCCAGGATTGTTAAATCTTTAAGACTAAGTTTCAGGTATTGAAGTTTCAAGTCAAGAAATAAATTTTATTTCCCCACGAACCGGTTCACTATAGTTCGCGGATCACGATGCACTTTCTCTCGCTCATCACATCGAAACTCCCTCTTCTTCAGCCCACGTCCGCCGAACAGCATTCCGGGCCAATACCAAGCACACACGGGGTTTTCCCTTTAGGATGTCTGGCAGCAAAGAACTGGAACATCTTTGTGACATCACATTTTTGAAAAAGGAATGATTATCCGGTTCCTGGAGGAAGTGAAAGTTCCTTTTGGGTTGATCTGCCGAGTGGATATTTCCGGCGGCATTCCCCAACCTTAAAATAAGAGGTAAATTATTTTAGAACCTCTGTATCTCTTTTAATAAAATTAAAAGAGATACAGAGGTTCTGGTTGTACTTCCTTCCGGAGTTTGTTTATGGGTAAGAACTATCGGATATTGAAATAAAAAAAATAGACTAATAATTATTTAGTCACAACTCAATTACTTTTTCAAAAATAGCGCTTCCTTATTTAGGTAACTTGCTTTCAAAACTCTGTGGAATCCTTATAAAAAGTACGGATTCAACTCTTTCATTCTCTTGCTAATATTAAAATATAAATTTTTAAAAAAAGTAATAAATAGATATTCGTTGAGTGATACAACCACTTTTTAATTCTCATAAAAAAAGAGAAAAGTAATGCGATATTTAACTTTCAAAGTTCAAATGCTTCAAATAGTTGTTTAATTAGTATAAAATATACGGTTCTGTTTTTCGGCGATTACAATCCTTTGTGCATTTTGCATGTGAGGAAACAAATATTTTTTAAAAATGAGCCAAGTCAAAATTTTCATAATTTTTATTTTTAAATAAAATATTTACTTCCATTGTTAGTCTCTTACATGCGTAGTATAGGGACAGTCGTTAAACTAAGTGGTTGAAATTTAGTTTGTGACCTTTTCATTGAATCTCTAAGTTTCTGTAAAATTTTGAGCAAAATCTGATCA
Source organism: Argiope argentata (assembly GCA_026289955.1). Classification (NCBI taxonomy): domain Eukaryota; kingdom Metazoa; phylum Arthropoda; class Arachnida; order Araneae; family Araneidae; genus Argiope; species Argiope argentata. The sequence goes on along the minus strand of JAOUZG010017137.1, from coordinate 945 downwards.
GAAGAAGACAGCCATTCCTGCGGTTCGAGTACAAGTTGGCACGAATTGCAAAAAGAAGATAGGTAGAAAAATTCTGTACGGATTTAAAATGTACGCGCAGATGCAATGTTTTGAGCCAAATTTAATTAGGGTTTGACTGTCTTTCCTCCTGTTCTTTCAAAAACACAGCTACTTGCATATGTTAAATTTAGTACATAATTTTATGACTGCAGTCGCAGTTTTGCATCCGTTTTTTGTTATCGGTTGCACATGCCTAAAACCCATTTTTGATTTTTGGATATTGTTCGCATATGCAAGAAATCAATCGCCAAATAAGTGGCCATTTCTTTATCAGACTGCTGCCTGTCCCACGAGTGCCTGCAAGGAGATTAGAGCTGCCCATTTCACAGAATTTAGATTTTGTGAACTCCAACGAATACGCTTTCTCTAGTTTTTGTCTATAAATATTAGGCTCCCGATAGATAGGGTGACGGGCACAGGGAAAAGTGGAGCATCTTCCGATGACTTTCCAGCTTCATGTCGACTGCACTATCCAAATAATTAAAAGATAATAGTGACATAATCAGGCAGAGGGGCCAAATTTTGAGTAATGGTTATTATTTAGATGCTAAAATTGTGCGCCGAGTTTTGAACCTATTGTTTTCAATTGAATTCCAACAGCAAGGAAGGTAGACTTTTTCGGAGATTCTCATAAATATGGCACGTGTCGAATTTGGACAGGAATTCTCACAAGTGTTGACTTTAACAAGAAAAACGCAGGGATCCAGAAGAATCTGTTTACATCATTAACCTCTCTCCCTTCACTCGGCGCACATGGACTGATGGTGCAGTATTTTACAAAGCTTCATTTGATTTATTAAATAGAAAAAGGGATGACACTTTGGGTTAAATTAAAACAAAACTTTGGAAATTAATTACAATAAAAATTAGACTTTATATATATAT
>JAOUZG010017126.1:0-11398 GCA_026289955.1 Argiope argentata | reverse complement strand
GTGAAATTATTTTTCGAAATTACATAGAAGTGATTTAATTCTTGAAAACAAATTCCTCTCAACGTATTTCCAATGTTTTTCAATATTCTAAAATGCACTTTTAAAATATTAATTGCCATAAGTAATGCCAAGTTATTAATTGGATTAATCAGTATTCAGAAAAACAATTGTGCAATTAAGGAATTTCATACAATATTTCAATTTCTGAGATACTTTGGTATTTATCAGCATGATTAAAATTTTGAAATTAAATATGTTTTACAATAACTCAGTAATGCTGAAATAACTGGACTGTGGAAATGATGTGCCTTATGACAACAATTAAAAGAAATTTCCAAAATATTTCTTTGTATTATTCATGATACAAACAAATTTGGCCTAGAAAAATGAATTAAATTATCCAGTTTATTTAGGCTTATAATTAACCATTTGGCACTTGAATTTTTTGGATATTTCTAAAGAAATATCCTACAGAACAAGAACCATTTTAAAATGAATTACAATAAAAAAAATCAGCTTAAATAATTCGAGTTAGAGTCAAAGCTCTCACAATCTTGCAATCGGATAACGACATTCCCTAGAGTCAGAAAATTATTAAATTCTGAATTTAAAAGCTTTTCAAATGCAACTGCATTGATTTTTTATGCATATTTCTTTCTAGCTGAGATTGGCGCCCAAAATATTTTCCGAGGTTGCTGGTCAATACAAAATTTTAAATTAAATGGTTTCATACTGTTTCAGACTCCATGCTCCATTCTGTAGAATAAAATTTGTTTATTAGAAAATCCTTAATTTAAAACGGGAGTGAATAAACTACAATTAATGCAAAACCTTTTTCTTTGAATGCCATAAGGCTTAATAAATTTCTAAATATAGATAACAGAACCATTTAGCAACAAAGTTTTATATGTACTGCTGGATATTTCTTTTTAATTTTTTAAATATTTGAGATTATATATTATATGTCAGATTATCTACCATATTTGTCTGTTCGTATTATTGATTATATCTTCAGACCAGACAATTTAAAATAGAATCACTAAAAACAGCAACTATCACGCTGGACAATGGAAAGCATTTCTTTAAAATTTTAATCTGACCTTTCTAAGGGCATGAGTATCACGCTCATCACCAAATTCAATAATCTTTGAATAAAGTTATACAAACTAGCACAAATTCTTAAGAATGTTTCAGTCAGACAAAAACTTAGAGGTTTCATTTGCTTACCTAAAATAAAAGGATGTGTCTTGATTTTTTTATTAATTATTAATTGAAAAAAGTAATTAATAAATCAGATTAAATTTAATCTAATAAGTAAATTACTTTTCCTACGCCAGTCTTAATTAAAAAATATATTTTAATCCACCATGATTTAAAAAAACTCTTTTTCTAAATAAATAAAAAATATTAAATTTTTACAATTCATTCGAAAATATAACTATAGAAAAAAGTTTGGTACTTTAATTACGAACTCAAAATTTTCTTATTCAATGGTACGAATTTTTTTGCCGTATAATTTTATTTACTAAAATTCAAATAAACCATATAGCTGAAGCGAATAAGACACAAAAAGTTCAAGATAATTTTATCTCAAAGAATGATTTTTTTGCTGATGCATTCAAATGTATAAATAAAATTGAGCATTGTATACATTGTGTTGTAGCAATTTCACCTTTTATAGTGGATAAATGTTAAAATTCTATGTAATTTTTGATTATTTCATCCAGAGGTGTACATTCCCAGTTCCAAATTATAAACGTATAAAATGTGTTCACCCCAGGTCAAACAATTTGATCTGGAGATCGCCAATATTAATACTCATCTTCACTATCAGTGAATATATGCACTAGTATTATAATAATAGTTGTAAGGTGTCTACTTCTGATATCCTTAGCACACAAGCTGTATTTAAAAAAAAATGAAAACGTGAAGCTAAAGATTAATATTTTGACTCGTAAAGAATTTCAAATTACTTGAAATGTGGGTATTTCCAAATTTTTCTTATTCCAGTGATCAAAAATAACTTGGTTTTAGTGTTACACTTTTTTAGCATATTGGAATAATTTTTGTCATGATGTTCGCGTATTTTTGAGTATTTTAATTGTTGCTGAATTGTTTTTATTTTGAATATTTTCAAGAGGGATATTGTATAAATATCGTTTTGTTTTAACATTTCTGATAACTTTTTACAATGAAACAATGCTTAGGAAATGCTTACTCAGTGAGAGGCTTTGGGAAAAACTATTAATGATTTTTAAATTAAAGTTTTTTTTATAAATCATCTTTACATTTACTATTCTGGGCATTGAATACGATAAGGTTTCCATTTCCAAAAATATAGTGAATTATTCTTTCCGGTTCTCTTCTTCAAGACTTGTTGAAGATCATATGAAACATCTGTGGTTTTAATATCTGCGGTGGAAATAACATCTGTGGTTTTTATCATTTACGACGTACTTTATGGAAAACGTTAGGGGTCAATAAATCTGATGCTCTTCTGATAATTTTTCTTGATAAGCCAATTTAAATCTAATTAGTTCTCAAACCTTTCGGAATCTAAACGACTCCATTTCCTTTCCATTTTTTTAACCTTAAGCGAAATAATAATTATTTTTAAGGTTTCTAATCGTGGGAACAAATATGAAGAACCCATTAGAAAATTTTAAGTGCTTGACTTCGACACACGATTTCAAAGCATGTGATAGCTTTCCCATTTGCATGCCAGATGATTGATGTACAAGAAAGCGTATTGGATGGCAATAAAAACATTAGCGGAAGAAAAGTTATATCGATATAGGGGCTCTATATAAGTAAGACCAGATAAGTTCACAGCTTATTTATTCTGCAGATAGTTGAGATAGTGAAGCTACAAGCTTGCTCATATATTTGAATTTTTTTTCCTTTCAAATCCTATCGAGCAACCTGTGTGGAGTACCTAGTCAGTTAGGTAGGAAACTAGGTCGATAGAGTAGAAAAGTTATATTTCAGCCTACATTATATTTAATGACGCATTTTAAAGATGGTCTAATTTAATTTGCTGTTACTTGACAAATTTCAGTATTTCTTAAAATATTTCATAGCTTTTGTTTTATCTACTAACTTATAAATGGATTCTGAAGAATATTCCGATTCTGATTCATCGTATTTGGATATTTCTTCTGAGAGGGATGAAGATGTATCATTAGATGATGCAAGAGACTGGTGTCGTCTGGAAGAAGACAACCTTGGACCTTCTCCCCCAAGATTTCCATTTACTGGGAATCCCGGAATAAAAGTTCAGATTCACAGTTCTTCAACTTTGGAACTTTTTGGAATTTTTTTTGATGATGATATCATCAGTTATATAGCGAGTGAAACAAATCGTTTTGCAGAGAGTTTCATTGAAACAAATGAATTAACACCCAGTTCAAGATTACACGGATGGAAAGATACGGATGCCAGCGAAATAAGAGTGTTCCTTGCTTTATTGATCCTCCAAGGAATCCTTCAAAAGTTATATTGGTCTCAAAATCCGTTCCTTTATACACCAGTTTTCGGTCAAATAATGTCCGAAAGAAGGTTTGCTTTGCTGATGAAGTTCTTGCACTTCACAAATAATGCAACAATAGATACAAACAATCATCCTCAACCTGGACTTCGAAAAATATATGAAGTATATGAAGCATTAAACAGAAAATTTAAATCTTCATATATTCCCGAGTGTGAAGTGTCTGTCGATGGTAGGTAGGTAAGGTTTATTGGCACAAAAGCCCTTCGAGGCCATACTGCGCCAGTCATATGGTTTAAATTAAGAATACATTACTATGAACCCACCTGATGAATTATAAAATAATACGAATTGAGAAAATTGGAAATGATACAAGAGGTGTAAAAATCAGTCAATAAAATTTTAAAATTTCTCAATCATAGAAGACCAATTCTTGAAACAATTAAATTTATGAGTTAAAAAACAATTCCAAAAATAAGCTCTAAAAGAGATTAAAAAGTTGAAAAGCAGCTAGATACAAGTAAAAAGGTTAATCGCTTTTAAAAATGTAAAAATATTTGGATGGTATTTTTCACCCACCAAGTCAGTTAGACTTACGGATGATTTATTGAAAATGTTGACACGATAGGAATGGTACATAGGGCATTCAACCAAACCGTGCTTAATACTCAGATCAACGAGACAGGTCTGGCACATAGGTGCTCTTTCGCCAAATAGCAAATGTTTGTGAGTACAGCGTGTATGTCCTAGACGGAGGCGTGTTAGCTTGACATCTAACGCACGTATATTGAGAGGTGACCACATTGCTATGGTCGGCATGACAGAGTGCAATTTATTGTGAGTCAATGAATCCCAAGTTTCTTGCCAAGTAAGCAAAAGCCGACCCGCCAACGATGTCTTGAGATCACAGTATGGGAGTTCTTGGTTTAGGAAAGAGGATGCAGATTGAGCTAATGAATCCGCCCTCTCATTTCCAGGAATACCAACATGGTTGGCACCCAGCAAAAATTGACATTAAAACCTTTGGTTCTCAAAAGACTCAAAGTACACAGAATTCTGTTAGCGATTGGATGCATCTTATTGTGGTAGTGAGAGAGCGTTTTTAATGCACTCATGCTATCGGTATATATAATAAAATTTCGGTGAGCCAGGGAGGGAATTTCCTGGAGGGCACAAAAAATGGCCACCAGCTCAGCTGTAAATACAGAACAGTAGTTGTGTATGCGATAGCTCAGAGCAGCAAATGGTAGAACAATGCTCAACCAACATGATCAACTGATTTGGAACCATCTGTGAATATTGGTGTAAATGAAGGATATTGACAGCGATGATAGTTAAATAACTGTTGAAACACCACAGGGGCAGTTGAAATTTTATCGAATCCTAAAAAGGGGTTCAGAAATGAGAAGTTTGGGATATCCCAGGGTGGAAAGGAAAAGAAATCATGCGATTTTATAGAAACATCAGCTATATTTAAATCATGAAGAATTTCTTTGATCCTTTCAATAATTGGGAGAATGTTAGAGGGCCGGGCGTTATAGAGTCTTCGAAGACCAACTGGTAAATTTGTTTGGGCAATAGGATGATCTGAGAGAGATTTTGTTCGAAAATGATAAAGAGCAGATAACTTCTTTCGTCTAAGATAAAGAGGTAGTTGATAACAAATAGCATACAGGCTCCCTACCGGGGAAGTCCGAAAAGCTCCTGAACAAATTCTTAAAGCAGAGTGGTGTGTAGTATCCAGTTTGCCCAAAACGGAACGCCTTGCAGAACCATACACCATACATCCATAATCAACGCGTGATAAAATAATCGCTTCGTAGATTCGGAGTAACGATGAGCGATCCGCTCCCCATGAGGTTCTTGAAAGTACTTTCAGAATATTCAATGCCCTCTCGCACTTCTTCCGCAGATATAAGACATGAGGAAGGAAGGTGAGCCTTCGGTCGAAAATTATCCCTAAAAACTTAATTTCATTCACTACTGGAATCGCAACATTTCGAATGTGGATTAAAGGATCCAAATGAAGACCCCGCTTTTTACAAAAGTGCACACATTTACTTTTTTCTGGAGAAATTGTGTGCCCGTTATTATCACACCAGTCCATTAGCCTATTAACTGCAATTTGCAGTTGACGCTCAATTGAGCACATATTGCAGCCTTGACAGGAGATCTGGAGATCATCAACATATAAAGTGCTTTGAACAGATGAAGGTAAGACATTCAGAATTTGACTAAAATGAATCATAAAAAGTGTTACACTGAGGATGCTTCCTTGCGGAACACCCTCAGCTTGAATAAAAGGATCGGAATAAAAATTTCCAATACGGACACGAAATGATCGTAAAGATAAAAAGTTCTGTAAAAAAATAGGTAAATTTCCCTTAAAACCAAAATTAAAAAGAGTTGAAAGGATGCCAAAGCGCCAAGTGCGATCGTATGCTTTTTCCACGTCAAAAAAGATAGACACAAGATGATTTCGACGGACAAATGCGTTGCGTATTTGTGTCTCGAGAAGAACGATATTATCATGTGTTGAACGCCCTCTGCGGAAACCACTCTGCAACTGCGGAATACATGCTCTCTTCTCCAATTCGAAAAGAAACCTATCATTTACCATACGCTCCAATGTCTTGCACAAGCAATTTGTGAGAGCGATAGGTCTGTAGTGCAGGGGATTAGATGCATCTTTACCGGGTTTCAGGATTGGGATCACGATAGCTTCATGCCATTGTGAAGGGAACTTCTGCTCAGTCCAAATACGGTTAAATAGCAGTAACAGATTGGAAAGAGAAGTAAGAGACAAATGACGAAGCATGTTATAGGTGATTCCGTCTGGTCCGGGACTGGTATCATGTGCTTTAGATAAAGCAGAAAGCAGTTCATACATTTTAAAAACAGAATTGTATGGAAGAGAATCTCTGGTAACAAATCGCAAACCCTTTCGTTCCGCGCGTTTCTTTATAGCCATGAAAGTAGACTTGTACGAATCAGCAGCAGAAACTTCTGCAAATGTTTTGCCTAGGGTATTGGCAACTTCCATGGGAGAGGAAATTGTAATATTTCCCATTTTAAGCAAAGGAAAGGAAAAATCATGATATATTCCATTGGCTGCCTTTACCCTCTTCCAGAGCAATTTACTGGAAGTAGAAGATGTAATTGACGATACGAAGCTAATCCAAGATTCCCTTTGACTTCTCCGGCGAATACGACGAGCGTTGGCTCTGGCACGCTTAAAGGAGATAAGGTTTTCTGTCGATGGGTACCAACGAAAAATGTTCCAACGTTTCTTTTGTTCCCTAAAACTGTCACGGCAAGCCTCATTCCACCACGGCCTACGAAATTTTCGTTTCCGTGGGGAGCTTTTTGGGATAGTGTTATTTGCGGCATACATAATGATATCAATGACATTTTGCACTGCTTCCGTTATGTCGAGAGTTTTGACCATGGTCTCAGTAATTTCTGCTAGCTGCGTAAAAGCAGTCCAGTCTGCTCGCTGGAATAGAAAACGTGGTGGGCAAAGAGTGGCACCGCCTCTATCAGCATGAGAAACAATTAAAGGGAAATGATCGCTGTTATAGAGATCACTTCCAACTGTGAAATTCAACAATGGTAGCAGATCAGGAGAACATATGGCCAGATCAAGACTGTGGAAGGTCCGTGTGGGCTCATGAAAGTATGTTTTTTCATTGTTATTTAAGAGACAGAGACAATTGTTAGTAATGAACTGTTCGATCTGTCTTCCACGAGAATTTGTACTATCTGAACCCCACAAAGTACTATGCCCGTTAAAGTCCCCGAGTATTAAAAATGGTGAAGGAAGCTGGTCAATAATGTTGTTTAGTTGTTGTTGATTAATGGCATCATGCGGTGGTAAGTATATACAGCAAACTGTAACAAGTGCTCTAATATGTATTTGAACTGCCACAGCTTGCAGCGTAGAGTGTAAATTAAGAGGTGTACTTGGAAATTGATTAGAAGTTAAAATACAGACACCACCTGAATTACTAGTGTCAGCATCATTGCGCACAATATTATAACCACGTATTTTAAATGAAATGTTCGGATTTAAAAATGTTTCCTGAATTGCAAGACAAGAAGGATGAAGCTGATTAATGATGCACTTAATGTCAACAGTTTTGGACCTTAGACCACGACAGTTCCATGAAACGAAAGTACCCATCAAGAATTTGGTTTGGAAATTGTATTATTTATAGCAAGATCTTTGGTTGGTGAAGCCTCGCAACTCATCGAAATTTCATCATCATCCTCTTCAGATGGATGTAGAGATATTAGTTCGGAATTTTTAGCGGTGCTATTAAAAATGGACGACAAGTCTTTCTGCACTATGCCTTGACTTGCAAGTCCCAGAGCGACAGAATTTTGAACATTCGATTTTTTCAACTTCGTAATTAATTGTGTTGGAGAGAGGCCACGTTTGGAGAGCTTTAATTTGAGAGAATTTTGTGCTTTCGATTTCCGGGATTTAGCTTTCTCGAGAGCATTGGCTGCCGTTGTTTCAATATCAGTATCAGAAGATTTTTCACTGAAATTTACTTGAGTTAAATTTTGAGTACAGTTTTCACAAGAGCAGTTTTTACAGAAGGACTTTCGCAAGGCCGATGCATAACTTACGCCAGGTGTTGGCGTTTGAGAAAGGACTTTTCGTTTTGCCTCAGGATATGAAATGTGTTCCTTAATTTTAATTGTTATTATTTCCTTTTCTACCTTCCAACGTGGACATTCTCGAGAAAAGGACGTATGATTCCCATTGCAGTTTACACACTTCTCTTGTGCGCTACACTGTTGGCTTTCATGGCCTTTCTCTGCACAACGGGCGCAAGTGATTTGCCCGCGGCAGGCAGTCTTAGCATGTCCAAAACGTTGACATTGGTAACACCTTAAAGGATTTGGGATATAAGGACGCACGGCTAATTTCATATAACCTGCTTTAACACATTCAGGCAGTTTAGGGCTTTGAAATGTTAAAATAAGGTGTTTTGTGGGGAGAAGTTGTCCGTCTCGCCTTATTGAAATACGACGAACGTGCGTCACTCCTTCGGGTTTTAAGTCCTTTGTAATTTCTTCTATTGTTGTATGAAAAAGCTCTCCGCAAGTAATAACACCTCTTGAAGTGTTCAGAGAGGCATGGGTAGATACATTTACGGGAATCGTTGCTAAAGCTTTTAGCTTAAGAATTTGTTTAGCTTGATTTCGAGAAGAGACTTCGGCTAGTAAGTCTCCGGAACGAAGTTTCCGTATTGACGATAATTCACCGACAGTGCTATTGATAGCCTTTTCAACAAGGAAAGGTGAAACTGAATGAAAGGTTTCGTTATTTTCACTGATTCTTTTGATGAGGAAAAAATGGTCAAAATATTTTTCTTGAACAGTGTTTTGAAAATTCTTTTTTGAAACAATTTGTTGCCCACTGAAGGGAGCCGATGATTTTTTGCCCATACGATATTTATGAGGATTCGGGCCCGACGGCACCACCCACCACGGAGTCCAACAAGGGAAGGCAGCCACCGGCTCTGGCCAATCCCAGCCTCGGCACTTACCTTGATGCTAGCCAGTACCTATACGCTCGGAGTTACCCCCGGGGACAGTGACCACCCTTAACGCCAAACCCAAGGAGTAACCCCTTCGCTTGATCCCTAGCAAACTAACAACTCAGGTTGATAGCCACCGGCCGATTGATGCATCGGGGACCACAGTGCACCACCCGTCTAATGGGTCGCCACGCACGGCCAACACGTGGGGCTTTTAGCTGTCCATGAGAAGCAAGAAGCAAACAGAGCGGCGACAGCTTCTCATGGAGAGCTCCCTCGCTTGCCGTCGAGGGAAAGAAGGATTAAGCAGACAGAATAAGGCGTAGATGAGAATAAGACATAAAGGGAGTAAAGATCCCTGGGAACCTCGGGATTGGGACACCCGTTCCCACCTAAAGAAGGTGAGCCCCTGAGGGGAGTGTCTGTCGATGAATCAATGCTATTATATAAGGGCCGGTTGGCCTTTAAGCAATATCTGCCGAAGAAAAGTCCAAATTTGGGATAAAATTTTACCAATTATGTGAATCAAGTACAGGATACATCTGGAATAGCTTGATATACACAGGAAAAGACATGCCTCTATGGAAAAACGCCTATAAATATTCTGCAACCACTAACATAGTTATGACTTTGATGGAAAATCTTCTGAGTAAAGGTTACTGTGTCTCTTTAGAAAATTTTTATACTTCTGAACTCGCAGAGATCTTGATAGCTAATAAAACAGACATTTATGGAACTTAAGATCATATAGACGTGGTATCCCACAAGAAATAAAGGACAAAAATATTAAAAAGGGAGAGGTTGGTTGGTTGGTTGTGTGGGGTTTATTGGCGCAAGAGCCAGATTTGGCCATACTGCGCCAAGAAAATGGTAAAATTATAAAAGATAGAAGATATAATTCTTTGGTAAATTAAGACATGAGTGATGAGATTAAATCATATTGGTTCAGTGAAAACAATGAATAGAGAGCAAACTTTTAAAACCAATACCATAAAAGTTTGAAACAATGATGTTAATGTATATGAACTTAAAATGAAAGTTAAACATACAGAATAATAAAAATTCTCATATACAGGTAAAAAATCCAATAGCCCTTAAGAACTTGAAAATATTTGGGTGGTATTTTTCACCCACTAGGTCTCGTAATGTGAAAGAAGTTAAAAAAACAAGAACGATAAGAATTAAAAACTGGACATTCAATTAAAACATGATGAACAGTAAAAGGTACTTGATAGCTGTTGCACATAGGTGCATTTTCTCCAAATATTAGATGTTTATGGGTAAAGCGTGTATGAACTATACGGAGACGAGTCAATTTAACATCCATCTCACGTATAGGGTGAACCGACCAATAAAAAATGTCCGTTTTAATGAAATGTAATTTATTTTGGATCTGCAGATCCCATGAACTTTGCCACATAGAACAGATATAACGATAGATGGACCCTTTAACGTCGCAAAAGGGAATTCCTATGTTTAAAAAGGTCGTTGCAGTTTTTGCAGCCAAGTCCGCCTTCTCATTCCCCAAGATGCCGACATGGCTCGGTACCCAACAGAAAATTATTTCAAACCCATCATTTTTTAACATTTGTAAAGTGAATAAAGTTTTAATGGCAAATGGATGCATCCGATTTTGGTAGTGAGAAAATGTCTTCAATGCACTCATGCTGTCTGTATAGATAACAAATTTACGCTGAGTAGAGGTTGAAATTTTTTGAATAGCAAAGAAAATCGCCACTAACTCAGCAGTAAAAACTGAACAACAATTGTGCAAGCGGTGGCTCAGTGTTTCAGATGGAAGAATGATCCCACAACCAACATAACCATCTGATTTAGAGCCATCCGTAAAAATGGGCACAAAAGAAGAATACCGAAAACGGTGGTAAAAAAAAGAGCTGTTGAAGAACAAAAGGATCTGTTAATTTGTCGAATCCAGTGAAAGGATTTAAGAACGAAAACTGTGGGATGTCCCAGGGAGGGAAGCAATAAGGGTTGGTAGCTTTAACACGAACAGTGGTAAGGTCCAAGTGAGGCAGAAGCAATCGGGCTCTCTCACAAAGGGGAAGGATATGAGAGGGCCGGGCATTATAAAGTCGACGAAGACCAACTGGTAATGAAATTTCATTCAGTGGATGCTTTAGCACGGATTTTGTGCGAAAATGAAATAATGCAGACAGTTTCTTTCGTCTTAAAGAGAGAGGTAGCTGGTGACATATAGCATAGAGGCTTTCAACTGGGGAGGTACGGAAAGCACCAGAGCAAATGCGCAAAGCAGAATGATGGACCGTATCCAGCCGTTTCAGGACAGACACACAAGCGGAACCATAAACCATACACCCGTAATCAATTCTCGAGAGAA
>JAOUZG010017115.1:0-34849 GCA_026289955.1 Argiope argentata | reverse complement strand
TTTTAAAAAAACTTGTTTGATTAACACAAAAACCTGTATGTATTTGACGAAGTTTCTTCTCTTCTATTTCTAGTTCTCACTTCCATTTTTTAACTCCTACTATCAGTTCACACTCTATATTTATATATCTTGTTCAAATTTTCAATCCTTAACAAAATACTTTTTATATATCCACTCAAGTAAATTTTTCTATCTTGTAGCGGATTACACTTGACGTTAATACAGTTTTTTCAAATATTAATTTGTTAATTTGGTTATTTTTTTATTAATTAAAAACTAACTTAACTTTCCACCAAATGAGTAAAGAATTTAGTTTATTTTCCTCTCACGCTAATGAGGTTAGGCTTAATATGTTTTCGTCCGATTACTGTTATTTTCTTAGTGCTTGATGCATTTTAAACTAAACATTGTTAATTAAGCAATTTTTCAAATTCGTCTTGAAATACTTTTGAATTAAAATAAAACAAAATAAAGGAAATAAAAGCTTCTAATCTGTATTGTGTCCAATTTGCAAAGAAAATTCACGTATGTTGACCTAAGTAGGAATTGACTTTAAAATAAAAATTTATATTTCTTCTTTCATTGGTATAAATTTACTAAGTCACATTTTTAAGATAGCTAAAAGATTTAAAAATAGTTTAGGGCAGACGATAATTTATTTTTAATTAAAAATCAAATTATAGATGCTAAAAAACGATTTTATAAATTAAAATTTTTATATTATTCATTTTTTGCATTAAAGTATTCATATACTTGATAAATGAGTATTAAAATGTTTTAAGCCAATGATGCTAAATATATTACCGATTATGTTAAATAAAGAATGGCTAAAAAATTATAGGTAGTTACAAACAAATTAGAATATCAGTGCACACTTTCGTTGTTCATTAATTAAAACAGCATTTATTGTGTATTTATATACTATATTTTTTAATAGTATGGAGGATTTTCAAGATTTATGTTTTATCATAAGTGAACTATTATGACAAAATTTTTCTCTCATCTCATTCGGACTTTGATAATTATTTTTTTTAAATAATGCTTATGTTTTCAGAAGAAATCGTTGTTCAAGCATTTTTTAAAAATATTTTAAATATTTATTTTGGTAATTACGATTAAATAAGAACAATAATTAATTTGATGACAAAGTTTGTTTGTTTCCTATCATATAATTAGAGTTCCGAATTAATTTAAACAATTACAGCTTCCAGAACAAAGAACTCTTGTAAATATACACTAATTATGGCCCAATATTTTTTACAAAACAATCAACAATATGCATTTTTATCTCAATTGAAAATTTTTATGAAAACTTAAAGAATTATATTTTATATTGCTTGAATCAATAAATATATTGCTGAGAAATTTACAATATCTAAAGTTTTATTTAGATCCCTGCTGCCAAAAATCGTATTTTATAAATAGTTGTCGTTTTAAATAAAAAAAAATATCTAGCATTTGCAGATAGTGGGAGAGTTTTGAAGCCTAGAATTTCGTTATTTTAGTTCAATCAAATGCATATGTTTGGTTTATCATATGCATTTGCAAGGAAGTCGCATATTGATTGAATAATCTTTCTTGAATGTTTATTGAAATTAAATATTCAGAATTAAATATAGTCAAGTATAATATTCAAGGTATAATATGTGTTAAAACTCAAAACTTTCAATGCAAAATATAAACTACTCGAAGCGTAAAAAACTGAACAACTTTACTTTAACAGAAAGGATCATACACTGAAAAACATTATTACATTTTCATCCAAAAAAATGATATATATATACATCCGGTCACATTACTCACTCAACATCCGACATGACTCATGCTTAATAGCACGTGCGTAATAAAAATAAAATAACGAACATTTCAGTACATCGTTTTTAACATCCTCCCACCTTTTGATTATGGAGCATAATCAAAACTGTTTTGAGCTTGTAAATACAATCTACAAATTTAGTCTCTCTGGAACTTTCAGTCTTCTTCCACGCTTACTAAATTTAGGTGTGCGCTCGAGGATGGTGGTGCCATTGCGATGGTCGAATTCCTCGGAATGATCCATTGATTCTATGCTCTTCAAATATTGAGGACCATCTGAGGTTGCGATCTCCAATGGGTATATCCTTTGTATAGGGCGAAGCAGTTCATGAGTCGACGTCTGCACTCTGACCAGACGAACTTCTCCGTCTCTCCCAGGAATCAGCTCTGTAATGCGTCCCAATGGCCAGTCAATGCGTTTTTTGTTATCAGATCCTACCAAAACAATGTCTCCAATTGAAATTTTAATTCTTGACTGTGTTTTCTGTACTCGCTGTATAAGAGTTCCTAAATACTCTGATCTAAACCTCTCCCTTAGATCTTTAATTAGGTGCTGTCTGTATTTTATTCTCTTTGTAAGGGATTTACTATCGACAGCATCAATATCTATTAGTTTATATTCTTGAATGTCTTGCAAAAACATCGACGGTGATATTGGTTTTATAGCTTCGCTCTCAGTAACGTAAGTAAGTGGTCTTGAATTTAAGACGCTTTCACAATCAGCTAGGACAGTTAACATTTCTTCATAACTCAAGCTAGCCTTTCCTAACACTCTTCTTAATAGATCTTTCAAAATTCTTATGAGGCGCTCCCACCAACCACCCCACCATGCAGCAGTTGGCGGGTTGAACTTCCATTCGATAGCGTTTACAGCTCCTTGTCTTTTAACCTGTTTCCAATCCAATAGCCTTAGAGCATTGGCTGCTCCTCCAAAATTTGTACCGTTATCACAATAAACAGTTGAGCATCTTCCTCTACGTGAAACAAACCTTCGAAACGCCATTAAGAAAGCTTCTGTCGTAGCGGAAGTGACAAGTTCAAAATGCACTGCTCGATATACGGCGCAAGTAAATATTAACACCCAGCTCTTTTTATTTTCTTTGAGAAAGAGTGGACCAGCCATATCAATCCCGGTAATCTGAAAAACAGCTGCATCTTTTACTCTGTCTTCGGGAAGTGGAGGGGCAATCGTTTCCATATTTCTTGAGTTAAACCTCTTACAAGTAATGCAACTTGTCAAGACTTGTTTCACAGTTCTTCTTCCCTGTAAAATCCAATATTTTTCTCTTAAAATATTTAAAAGTATCTGTACACCTGCATGACAATTTTTCTCATGTGTGTAGACTATCAATCTTTTAACCACTTCATGGTTTGGAGGTAGTATAGCAGGTTTCAAAAATGCATCATTATCTTTCCTGTTGGTAATTTTGGTCTTTAATCGAAGGACGCCTTTCTCATCTTTAAATGCTTGCAGAGTTTTAAGTCGATCATCATTCTTAGCTGAAAAACACTCTTTTTGAATCAAGCTTATTAGCTTTTCTTCAGCTTCCTGGAATTCTGAAGCAACTATTTCTCCGTATCTTTTTTCTTTTGATCTCACACAATTGTGCTTAAATCGGAGAATCCATGCTATAAGTCTTACAATGCTTTCATATCTGTAAAATTTGACGTAGTACCAATTATTATTTTGGCAAATTTCACTATTTGTTAATGTGTATGAGGATTTCGACTTCTCCTTTTCAATATCATCTTCATCGTAAGAATTATTAACTAGATCTGTAAGATGTTTGAACTCAAAAGGATCTTTCATCCATTTAGGACCTTGCCACCACTTTGACGATAGGAATTGTTTTGCTTTAGAACCACGCGAAGGCAAATCTGCCGGATTCTTTTCACCAGGCACATGTCTCCAGGATGTGGGATCACTTAGCTTTCGAATCTCGTTTACACGATTGCGTACAAATACCGACCAGTTATCGTCTCTCTGTATCCACGCCAACACGGTAGTCGAATCACTCCAATAATATCTCTTGATATTCTCCCATTGTAGAGCTTTAATGACAGAATTCGCCAATCGTGTTCCAATAACAGCAGCTAAAAGTTCCATTCTTGGAATCGTGGTTCCTTTCAACGAAGAAACTCTAGATTTGGAAGTCAGAAAAAACACTTCGGCTCCATCTTCTTTTTCAATCCTCAGAAATACCACAGCTGCATACGCATCTTGACTACCATCAACGAAAGTATGTATAGTACAATTACTGAGATTTTCTTTAGTTATTTTAATGTATCTAGGCACTTCTAGATCTTTTAAACATGTCAGCTCATGAAACCATATTAAAAACTCTTTTCGTAACTCGCATTTTATGTCTTCATCCCAGCTTATTCCCTTTTTCCACGCTTTCTGCAGCATTAATTTCGGGCAGAGCATCACTGGAGATATGAAACCAAATGGATCAAACATTTTGTGAACTGCAGATAATATGTTACGTTTAGTAACCTTTTCAGTGTCTACATCATTCATCCAACTCATGTCAATCTTTAACGTGTCCGAGTCTTTATTCCATAATAAACCCAAAACGTGTGTTTCTACTTTCTCCTTAGTTTCGCGCTGACCAGAATACTCCCATTCTCGAAGTTCAAATCTTCCTTTGGACATAAGAGTTGTTGATTCTTGTATAAATCTTTTCAGTTCTTCTTTGTTATCAACACTGGTGACAACATTATCAACGTAAAAACTTCGAGCCAACTTTTCCCTGAATTTAACGTCATATTCTTCACTTCTTCTAATGTGATAGTCAATCACTGAGGCTAACAGGAAAGGGCTGCATGTTACACCAAAAACCACTCTGGTATGTCGAAAATACTTCAATTTATTTTTCTCTTCATTCTCCCACCATAAAAAACGAAGAAAATTCCTGTCTTCTTCACGGATGCTTATTTGACAGAAAGCTCTTCTAACGTCTCCAATCACCCCGAATTCTCCCTCTCGAAAACGTAACAGAAGGTCAGGCAACAATTCAATCAAATTTGGTCCACGTTCCAAACATTGATTAAGCGACGGGTGGTTAGGGAGTCGTGCCGACGCATCAAAAACTGGTCGAATTGGAGTAGTAGCACTACTCGGTTTCAGCACAGGTCGATGAGGCAGATAATTTCCGTAACCATGTACTTCAGTTAGCGGAACTTCTTCTATGATACCCTCTTGGAGCCAACTTGCAAAAATTTCTTCGTATTTCAGATACAAATTCTCATTCTTAAGTCTTGAGGTAGTGTATTCCAGTCGTCTCTGAGCTAAGTGTAAATTATCAGGTAACGGGGATTTGTCATCAGCCCAAGGTAAACTAACTTCATACCGCCCATCACAATTAATTTTCACAGTCTCTAAAAAATGTTCTTTTGTTTGAAGGTCAATTTCTTGCTTGGACTTCTTTGCAATAGGATCATCGATTCCAATCAAGTCTAATCGCCATAAATTAGATATATCAAGCTCATTGACAAACAGGGACGTTACAGTCATCGCCAAATTTGAGCTTTCTTTGGGGGTTTCTTCTACGGGTACCTTTCCCATTAATGTCCATCCTAAATGGGTTTCAACAGCTACAAGACCAGACTTCAGCATTCTTCTTTTTCCAGTCAACATTTTCCCCATAATATCGGCTCCAATAAGTATATCAATCGATCCGCTGCAATCATTTACGTCAGATAGAATAATATTATCTTCTTCCAGTTCTCTTACCCAAGATCCGTTACAAATGGGTTGAACATTTTCACAAATTTTGTCTTGATCCAATGCATCAAAATTACAAGCGAATTTTTCATCTAAATCCCTTAACCATATTTTGTAGCAATCATGTGTAATCTGTTTGCTGGAAACACCTCCAAAAAGTGAATGTACTAGTTTTTCTTGTCGAAGAGAAGTATAGCCCATCTCTCGTGCAACATTTTTTAAAATGTAAGATCTATGTGATGCGGAATCCAAAAGTAATCTTACATTTTTCTTTTTATCTCCAGAAACCAGCACTGCCTTTAAAGTCTGTAGAAATACTCTGGTATTACGTTCATTTAAATTAGACATGCTGACGTTATTTTCAACTGGCGCTTTTTCTACATCTTTCTCAGTCTTTTTTGTATCCAGTTTATCACACATCAATATCACATGTTTTTTAGAACAAATAAAACATCTTAAAGCAGCTCGGCAATTTTTAACTGCGTTTCCGATACCCAGACATGCAAAACAACAGCGTTTTTCTTTAACAATATTCTGCCTTTCCTGAAAACTCATTTTTTGAGCCAAAAAACATTCAGAACTCTTATGTTTGCCATCACAAAATATACACTTAGATACAGCTATAGTTGATGCTGTCGTCAACAAATTTGCAGCAGTTGGAATGTTGTTACAAAAGGCAGGATTTTTCTGCCATTGCTTCTTTTTGTAACCTTGTGTACACTTAGGTTCGTTTAATCCAAAACCCGACATCGCCAAGTTTATTCGCTCTTGGCTTTCAACCTCAGTTTTTATGAATTGCATTAAATTGCTCAATCTCTCCTCGGCATCAGCAGAAGCAGAAGATGTAGGATGACGATTCCAAGCTTTCAAGAAATCTTCATTAAAGCAAGATTCTACCATTGGGTATAATATTGAAGCACATTTATCCGTCGTGACTCCTAAAGTCTCTAAAGCTCTCATATGTGATTCCAGTTTATCATATAAAGATGTCATAGAAAACTTCTCATTTTTATGCACAGAAATTACTAATTTCAGAAGTTCCCTGACATACACTTCTACTAATAAATCATCTCTACCGAAACGAGCTTTCAAGCTTTCCACGGCTTTGGAATAATTGGCACTCGTTGGCGGAAAACTTTCCACAATCTCCCGAGCACGAGATCCAGAAACAGTGGCTTGAATTAAATATTGAAACTTGTTTTCTGGAGCTATGTCGCCATCTTTATGAATGTGCTCGAACTGACTCCAAAATGGCAACCAGTCTTTAATATTTCCAGAAAATTTTCGGAACTCTAATTTTGGTAGATGAAATTTTTTCTTAGCGTTATTTTCAGATAGCTGAGAACTTTCACTTACTTCTACGTTAGACTGAGCCTGGATTCTCGCTAATTCCAGTTCATACTGTCTCTGTTTTTCTTTTTCTTCTAGTTCATGCTGCCTCTGTTTTTCTTTTTCTTCTAGTTCATACTGCCTCTGTTTTTCTTTTTCTTCCACTCTCTGTTTCCGATCTCCAACAGCCATGATTAAAACAGAAGTGACGAAGTCCGAATCCCTTTTATACTCATCGCTGTTAAGAATTAAATTCTTTAAGTCTGAAATGGTTGCTTTTTCTGGTATTACTTCACCAATTTCTTCTGCAACCAGTAACAGATCTTCTTTCTTAAAACCTTTAACAGTAGCAAACATTATGATTAAAAAAATGATCCTGTCGCGGACGCCATAAAATGTTAAAACTCAAAACTTTCAATGCAAAATATAAACTACTCGAAGCGTAAAAAACTGAACAACTTTACTTTAACAGAAAGGATCATACACTGAAAAACATTATTACATTTTCATCCAAAAAAAATGATATATATATACATCCGGTCACATTACTCACTCAACATCCGACATGACTCATGCTTAATAGCACGTGCGTAATAAAAATAAAATAACGAACATTTCAGTACATCGTTTTTAACAATATGGTTAACTTCGAATTATCTTTTATCTGTTTGTTTGTTTACAATGTTAATCTGTCAAGAATATTTTTCTATGTACGATTAATAGGACCAAGAGACTTTCAAAATAGTTATACATCGTAACTTTCATAAACATATTCATTGAAAAATGTAAAATATAATTTATTGTGCTATTTATCTCATCTTTTCCATCGGAAATATATGAAAAATTTTATTTATTAAAAAATTAGTTATAGGATTAAAATTATAATGAATAACATATTAAATTACAAATTCGGACTACTCTTAAAATTATTGGCAATCTAATTTTTATGTAATTAACTTAAAAGAACTCTTAATTTCTTATGAGCATGATTCTTTCCCATGTATAATAGCTAATATCTAGAAATATTTGAACCACAAAAATAACTCTAAAAATATTATGCATAAAGAAATAATTCGGAAAAACAAACATTTTCCTCTCATTGGCAGATAATAATGTAATATTTGACAGCATCTATAACTTTTGCCATTTCTTTTAAAATATGCACTTTATGAGGGTAACTATTTTCAACTAACTATTGTAACTATTTTGATTGAACTTAAAATTGCTTTTTTAGCCTAGTTATGCACTTTCTGTTGTTTATGAGTTCGGCGCCCATTGTAAAAATATTAGGAACAACTGTACTAGTAGATTATCTCATTTGCTGTTACAATCTTTTTTTCTTTTGATTTACAATCCATATGAATTAAATTAAACTTTTTTGATTTTTTTATTAAAAAATATTAACACTTTTTCTTTGTATCTTCGATAAGTTTTAAGTAATCTTTAAACTAAGATATAAGTTGAGATTGAGTATTTTATTCTTAAAATAAAATGCTGATTTGGAGAAAAAAGAAACATAATTTGAATAGTAAATAAAACTATTGGCACAAAATGAAAAGCATAGTATTAAAAAATATTACACGCTCATAACAATTATCAAAAGTTATTTTTAAGAAATACAACTTTTTAACTCTTTCTAGAACCGTGGGGGTTTAATGCTTACCATTAAATTAATTTAATTATTAATTAATTAAATTTGGTGGTTAATTAATTTAATTACTAATTAACCAAATGAATTAATAAGTAAAATTAAATTTATATATTAAGTTAAATGAATCTCTTTACTCAAGTCAATCTCAATGCAAAAAAATATTTTAATAACCACAAAGAAAAAATTGGCATTTTAAAGAGTTGAAACGAAAAAAAAAAGTTGAATTTTATATCGTCAAAATCATTTTTTCATTTCTAAAAAAACAAACAAATTTTTAAAGGCCGTTAATGCAAGAAAAGGAAGAAATAATCACCAGTGTCTCTAAAGTAATTTCATCACTATAAAAAAGCTCTTTTTAAAATTGAACTTGCTATTTTTTGGGATTGCCATTCAAATATTTTATAGTTGTTTTCCTCGATTCTCTTGCAAGTTTTCGGTTATAAGTAGTTACATTTGATTTAAAAAAATAACTAATCATACACAAAAGAAACTGATTATCAAAGAATTTTCTAACCAGAACAGCTCAAGGTTCTTTCTTAGGTATACATTTATCTATAAGAAAAGATCTAAATATAATTTCTTAAATAAAGATTGGAATGCAAATATTAATTCATTTTTAAACTTCGAAGTGATTGTATAAATATATAGAAACTACAATTAATTAATATAATAAACTATAATAATATTGAATTTTGATTCATCCGAGTGAAATTTCTATAAATTTTATTTCCAAGTTCGTCTGAAAAGAGATCTTCATAATAATCTCTGAGGTTAATTTCATATTAAGATTATTGTCATTGTTGTTGTTGTTCTTGTGTTTCACTTTAAAACGAAAGGAGGGGTGCAGTAGCATCTGAGGATAGTCATACAAGACTCTCGAACCAGCCCGAAGACACACGGATTTAAACCAAAAAAGCTGAATGACCGAACAGCCGCTACAGCAACACTGGCAGGAACTGTGGTTGAGTTCTAATGGTCATCACCGGCCACGGTACAACCCTTCCAATAGGAAGTGTATCCTCTCATCGATGGGAAGAAAGGATTAGTGTATCCTCCAAGATCCAACCATCATGTCGTAAGCATCTCATCATTATTTCGAGGTGCCCCTAGGGAGGGGATGGCTTCTGAGGGCAGGGACCACCTGTGCACCCGAGGGCAGACGTCTGACTTGTATTTCACACACGTTACAAATTCTTTTTACACGACGGACTTCATTCAGGCATTTTATTCATTCACCCACAGATCATAATTTAGATCTGGAACTGAGAACGATCACCTCTGACCCAGTATACCCAGTGATATCACACTCGACATGGAGGACTTTTTGACCACAACCGATTTAACTTCCACCTCACATACGCACACATACACAGAAAGAGTCTTCAGCTAGTGGACTCGAACTCGCAGCCGAAGGGATGCTAATCCAATGATTTATCCAGACCCATTAAGATTATCTTCTATTGTGGAAATAAATTAACAAGGAATATCATCATTACATTTAAATTATTATTGTATTTGAAAAATGATGACATCAAGGGCATGTATTGCTATATTTTAAAAACTATGTCAAAAGGGCAAACATAGAATTTCTACAAATATAAAATTCACAAATCAATTGTACAGAAAAAGAATTATACCCCGAATAACTATTCCACTTTGTCTTCAAAATGCCAAATAAGAAAGAAGTACAGTATCACCATGGAGATAAAATCAAATAAAAAATGTTTTGTGATTTAATTCAGTTTTCTGAATTTAAAAAAAGAATAAAAATTTATTCAATTTGCTGAAAAGCTTTTTTTTTCTATATATGTGTGTGAATAGTTATTTTTTCATATATAAATAAAGATAATAAAAGAAGAATGATCTTTTCGTAAATTATTCCATGTGCGCATATTTAAAATCCTACATATAAAAGTTTGTTGTCATTCCTTTCAAAATTTATAATAAAATATCGTCTTTGTAAAAAATAAAAAGAGCCCTAATTTAAATTTTACAAATTTTTTTTTTTGCTATCCATATTATTAAAACAGAAAATTTGTAGATTAAAATAATCCATAGCATTATTTTACATTATTCGGGATGAGACTCGCTCTGTAATAAACCATCAACTCTGTAATAAACAATCTCTAATACTAACACACACACTTCGAGTTTATAGATAATGTCTATGAACGCCGGAAGCAAACTTAAAAATCAGTCAAATTAAATGTTTAAACAGAATGAATTATCTTATTTATCTTATTATAGAATTGAATTATTTTACTTTTTGGTGTTATTGCTATTATCATGTCAGAACATGATGTTGTATTTGGGAGGAAATTTTTGGTATCAACAAAATTCCGTTGGCAAAAAGTAAAAGTTTTATTATCTGCATGAGCATCTCAAAAAATCAACTTTTAATAATGTTTTCAACAATAGAGCCCTTTCAAGAAGTTAACAAACTAATATTCTACACAGATGGATTTAAAACAGAGCTGGGAGCAGATAATATTACGAACTCCAAAATGTCATGAAAGTCCTGGAATGGAAAGGGAAATTGGGGGAATTCCATTCTGAGTTTCAAGCCGAACTACTCGGACTGAAAACGGCTGTTTTACGAGCTAGTGAAGAGAATGAGACGATCAAAATCTGGACAGATAGTCTTTCAAGTTTGCTGGCAATTCAAGATCCCCATTCCCCTCATCAACTTGTCAGTGACATCCAGTCCCTACTCCTCAAAAATCCAAATATTCTTTTGAGATGGATCAAAGCCCAAGTTGGTCATAGGGGTAATGAAGAAACTGATATCCTACTAAAATCAGCCATTACCGATGGTGTATGGAAGAAAGATCCTAAACCCCGGTATCATCTTAAACATCATCTTCAAAAATTTTTTATAAGAAAATGGAAAATTTTTTGGGAGAGAGGAAACACTTGTCGTTCTGTATATAAAATCATAAAAACAATAAAACTGCAACCACTCTGCTGGACACGTGAAGAAATTTTGTTTGTTAACGGTCCATTCCCTTCATTTCTCCACCGGTTCCATTTATCAGAAGATGACCGCCGCTCTTGTGGAGAAGTCGCCGATCCCATCCACTTTTCGACATCCCACACTTTTAACTTTTTCATTTCACCTCTGAAAACCCTCATCTTCGCTAGAAAGATTTGGTATAAAAGAGTCCTTAATAATTCATCTTCCAAAAAAAGAATCATAAACGTGATTAGATTTGTAATTGATCATAAACAATTGTTACAGTCCGATTAAGCTCATCATTTTTTGAGTATCAATTAATATCACACATTTTTTATAACAAATCCTTTTAACCCCTAAAGTTACTTTTTTTTATTCCTTCATATTTCATTCATACTTCCTTCATATTTTCATTCATCCACTTTTGTTGTACTCCAGATCTTCTTCACCCTAATTTACCATTTATTGTTATGTTTTATGTCTGTGTATTTTTTCTTTTGTATTCTTCTTTCTTATAAATTGCTATCTATTTTTTTGGGGGTGGGGTAATAAAGTCCACCTACATCTATACCAAACCGCGAAGAAGCTATTTGAGCCTTAGAAACAGAGGTGTGATGTGGTGTTAAGTGTTAAATAACGTGATGCCATCCCATTTACAAAAGCTCTGATTTAAAAAAATGAGTTAATGACAACAGTGAATAAAACCTAGAAAAATGTCATTTTGAGCACGTGATTATATGAAATGAAATAAATAGGAAATGGAATATTTTTTCAAACAATAAAAGCGATACAAAGTTTTTTTTGGATTGTTTACAATGCTAAAGTGACTCATTCAATGAAACAATTGAAATGAATAAAAATATAATTTGAGTTGCAAGAGCACGTGGTGCTTGGCCGTTCAAGAAATGATGTTCTGACATGATACATTGAAATAGGCATAGCAGATTTCGTTTTAATATTTATTATATTTCAGAACTATAAATGTTTATGTACACAAAGAAACACAAGTGTCTTTTATTTATTACTACAACTATCCTCCAACAAATTGTGAATGAATTGCCAATTTCAATTTCATCGTCTAATCCATTCTCTGGGGGGGGGGGGGGAAGTTACCCAACTTCGCTAACTTACAAAAACAGTCAATCAATCTCAATTTAGCGTTTAATTTATTAATCGTAATCAAAATAGTTACTCTTTAACTGTACGGGAAAAAAAATATAATACAACAGATTTCTTTGCTAGGAAATGAAAATTTGCCTCTTAAACTATTTATACTGCAAACTAATTTGTGAGATGAAAAATTCTAAAAACGTTGCATTTCCTTCCTAAATACAATTAAAACTTCATTGGTGAAGGTTTATTTCACTTAAATAAGCTGTTTTTTTTTCAATCTCCTAACGAATAGCGTTTATATACAAATGTTTAGATAAGCTTATTACTTTTATAAAAGTCATTAACTGCACAGTCGGTGCTCAGCTGAAACAGGTAGTTAGTTTAAGCATGCGCTCATTATTGGTAATTATTGGCGGAAATATGCTATAAATTTTTATATAAAATAAGTTAGTCGATCGTTTAAAAAATATTTTTTCTTAATTGTCTCGCGCACATGGTAATTTTTTTGTAAAAAGAAACAACTATCATTTTTTTTCTAGTCGCAGCATTTTTTATTAATCCCAAAAATGTCCGAAAATGTGGTTTGTAATATATTAAAATTAGGGAGACCAATTTTGAATTGTGTTTCATTAATGTAGTTAGACTTTTTGATTTAGATGTTGGCATGTACCCACAAGGATAAAAATTTTCCATAACCTATAATCGTGACTCCGACCTACCTGAAGATACGCGTAAAATTTGAATGACCGGAACGCTGCAACCGCAACACTGATGGGGACTGGTTGATTGCTGAAGGCTATCACCGGCCATGGTACAACCCTTCCCTTGGGATGTATGTCCCATCATCGATAGATCGATAGGAGACAATCAGCCCCATCTTTTTCTGCACCCACTTGGTGATATCGGAAGCCTTTCATCCTCAATTACGAGGTCCTCAACCCCATTGGGTGAAGATTTTACTGTAAAAATTCTCTTAATCGAAAAAAATGATCTCCTCCCTAACTGACCCGATTGAAAAAGGTGTATTAGAAAAAGAACGTGACAGCATAATTAATCATGAATAAAAACTAAAAAAGAAAAGATTTAAAGGAAAGTTTTAAGAACAAAAAAGAAGGCAAAAAAAGTCGAGGATGATGGACAAATAGGATTCAGAACTAATAAATGGATACTCATATTAAAACTGTTTCCCAGATTTTCTTATTTAGAATGTCAGTACAAGATGGGGGGAGCGTTAAACCAAATTAGATGTAAATAAATAAAAAAAAATTCATTGAAACCCCAATTAATCAGGAAAAAAAGAACAAATGTCTTTTGAATGACAAATCATATTTTGAAAATTTAGTTCGAGGGATTTTAAATGCGAAAAAAACGGAAATAATTTTTATTAAAAAATGTAATATTCTATAAGGGTAACTTTTAAGAATACAAATTTATAGTACGACTAGCCGCCTTTGGCGACCAGTCGGTTCGCCAGTATTAATGCTCTCTAAAGTTTGTTCGCTAATATTTTATGTAGCTGTGTCTCATAACAGGTTTTTCACCAAAATATTTTTAAACCAAACAAATTTTGATAAACATATAATTCATTCATAGTATTATTTATTATTATTTTCTTCAGATGATCTGTTCTCTGTACTACTCATCTTTCTCTTTCTATCCGAGCAATGATTGTCCCAGAATTGATATTTTACTTAAATGGGGGAGGGAAAGGTCTAAAATTCTGTTTTTATAGAATAATGATATTCAAATTCTCATAAATGTAAACACCCTAAGCAAATAAAGACACAATTGGTTTTCAAGAGATGCAAAAGCTTAAAAACAGCTTGGAAAATGCCTCGCAAAGACGAAATAATGGTGATACACACACCCTTCTTTTCTTTTCTATCCTTTTTTTCTTCAGTACTTTTCTTTCTATAAATCCTTTTTTCCCTTTGTTATTACTTTTTTTCTTCCCTGCCGAGACTTTATTTTCAGCTGCCATAGATTCAATATTCATACTGACTAATAAAAGCAACTATTTTCTTTCTTTTTTAAACATCTCGTTATCTATGAATGAAAACCAACTGACTTCACTTATTTCTTTCTAAACAAATCATAATTTATTACTTCCTGCTATCTAACTCAGTTGGTGTGGGGGAAGGAAATGAAGATTTTTGGCGGGAAAGTAAGAAAAGTGTTGTTTTAACTATTTTCCATGCAGTTTTTTAATTTTTTCTCTTCTTAAGAACCATCCTCGTGTCTTAACGAAAATATTTTTAAAAAATTAGCCGAACCGGTCAAGCCGTTCTACAGTTTTGCGCTTAGCAACGCATTTCCAGTTGCATTTTTATTAATATAGATTTATGATGGCTTAGATATGATAATCAAATAAGAATCGGATGTTTTTTCTATACGATTTGTTTCTTTTCTTTTAAATTATGTGAAGATGCTCACCATACGTTTGACGATAGTAAATTCAAATACAAAAAAAAGATATTTTAGCAAACTAAAACATCTATTGTCATGTCTGGGAGCATTAATAAAAAAAAAAACATAAAGCTGGGTTTTTTTAAGTGTGAACGTTTTTTTTTCTCGTATTGATAAAAGAAAGGGTATGCCTTTATAACAATTCCAACACTTAAAGCCTTCAAAAAATTTTGGAAGTATTGTATCCCTTTTTATATGTATATAAAGAAATTTCACCAAAATTATAGTTAAGTGCAATTTTACGTGCCATAGGTAAACTAATAACGGATTAATTTTAAAGATCTTTGGGGGGGATTGTGTAATTACCTACTTTTTTATTTCGTGCAATACTTTTTAAATTTGTTACAAGTTGCTATATATATTATTAAAAGTAAATTTCAACAGATAAATTTACAGTTATACATCAAACTATTCTGCGCATTATTGTGAATATTAATTTAATTATCTGAGCTTTTGAATGATTTTATTTGCGTTAATAAAGAATTTATTTGAACATTCAGAGTTTCCAAATGTTACCTAAAGGCAAAAAATTATATATATATATACGACTTATTTATTGTTATTCCTATAGGAACAGATAGGAATAACAATAAATAAGTTGTTCACGTTTTATATGCTTTCAAAATTTAATATAAAGATCAATTTTTATATGTATTTCACCAATACATTAAAATTTCTACTCCAACGACCATTTGATTTTTTTTTATTTGCGCCTTATTTATTTATTTGAATTGTTAAGATTAAATTGGGGGGAAATCTTAGGGCAGGATACACAAAAAACTTTCAAATTGATTTTTACAAAATTTGTTTTCCGAACATATTTAAAAGCATTCTTATGATGCACTTTATATCCCAGGACAGTTCTTGCATAATGATGAATGTGAAGTTATTTGTAATCTTTAAATAATCATATCAAATTTAAAATATATTATTATTTAAATATTTATTGTATTTTAAATGTTTGCATTCTTCTATGTAAAGGCTCCGAAGAAATGATAGTCATAAAAAACAAACAAAAAAAGACAGGTACAGTTTTATTAATGCGTAGAGTACTCTTTTAGGCAATTGGTACGTGTTTCAAGTACACCACTGAAACACAATTATATTCAAAGAGAAGTGTGATCTTTATAAATATTATAATAATTGAGTGATCATAAGAAAGTTAACCTGATCAATATTATAGCAATTGAATGAGCTTAAGAAAGTGAACCTAATCAATTTTAATAATTTAATTTTAATTGTTACTTATAATATAGTTCGTATTGTATAATTCGCAATTATCAATATTTGATAATTCGTAGATTTTATATATTTTACTCATTTTTTTATTTGGCAATCTGGAAAATAGCATTTATTATCAGGTGAGAATATAATCTTGTTTTAGTTAGGAGTTTTTGATGTCTCCGTAATGTTCAGGGAAAAATATTTTTTATCTGCTTTTGCCTGTATTGCATTATTATTATGTATGCTTCTTTGACAGCAGATGCATTTTTAGAAGTCTGCCAAACTATGACATCATAACTGTTATTTCATCTCAAAATCGGTCGAGCTTCAAAACTGTTTGTCAGCTAAAAAAATTGAAAATGAAAACTTAAAAAAATTATTGCATGTGTGTGTGTGTGTGCTTAAACTCTAATTTTAATTGTAATAAGGTTCCAAAATTTTATTTTTATTTAAGCCATAGTAACTTCATTGTAAAATATTCTATTATTTCCTGATTCATTCCACTTTTGTATTTAATAAATCAAATGAAGCTATATAAAGATAATGCGTCATTAATTCCACGTGCCGAGTGGATGGATAATAAATCACTGATGTAAATAGATTCTTTTAAAGAATTCCTGAGTTTTTCTTGTCAAGGTAAACACGATTGAGAATACCTGTCAAAATTACACTCGTATCAGATTTATGAGAATTTCATGTTATATAAGACCAAAGATAAATGTTTCGTTCCTTTCTTCTTTTTTTATCTTCTGCTGTATGCCTCTCTAGATAGATTAAAAATTTAAAAGTTCAACCTGTGTTTTCTAATGATCTTTGGCACGACTCTGCAATCTGCTTGAAATCAAAAATAATGATGTCATTATATATAGAGACAGACAGAGAAAGTTTCATGATTGTTTCAAACCAGTTTAGAATGATTAATGACTTAAATGAATTAAGATAAATAATGACTTTAAAAAATAATAATGTCCTCATATGATAACTTGAAATTTACGATATTTCATTTCTTTTTTTTAATTGATTTTCCTAGGACCCTCACAGCCTAGCGGTTCTAGACAGCTACCTAATTACAGATCCACATTTTTTAATGCTACAGAACTTGAAGAACAAGATTTTTTAAAAAAAATGTTTAATCAAAATAGTTGACACGTGCGTCTGATATTTTAACCATCTTCAACCATGTGAATTATCCTTAATTGCAAGTCATTAACTTATCAAATCAAGACATAATCTGTCACTTATTAAAAAAGAAACGTTGGAATTATAATCTGAAAAAATAGCGTCTTATTCCAAGTTGTTATCTGCTAAGATTCTTAATAGCTTTCAGCTTCGATGATCGCGATGGAGGAAGTATTACTTTTTAAAGAGGTGTCAGTTACGCTCTGATCACAGAGAGCGAAGCAAATGGAATGACATTTAGTAGATTTGCGAAGAGCTATAATGTATTGAAAAACAACAGGCGTGAAGAATCCGAGGTGAATATAAGCAAATTGGAACAAACATGTGTTTACAATACAAAGATAAAACCACTGGAAATCTGTCTATCATGTTCTCTAATAAAATTATTATACCACAGAACGATCTGAATGACATTGGCATAAAATTGTTGCGAAATATAAACCTTTGGCTTGAATTTAGTATACTTATTCGACTTATCGAGTGATTTTTGGCGAGATATTTTTGGCTATCAATCACTGGCATGTTTTAAAGAATATCCAAAATTCGAATTTTATATGCTTTTCTCAACCGATTGAGAAAACAAATTTAACTCAAAACTAAACTATTAATCACATACCAAATTTAATATATTTAAGTCTGAATTATTGCATTTACATGTTTTTGTAGGTATAGACCTATAGACAGCCAATCCCTTGTTGAATTTGGCTCAAAATGTGATAGACGTATGTTTAGATGTTAAGCCTGTGTACAGAATTTTGTCTATCTTGACTTTTTAGCTTTGTAATCATCATCTTCAATTATACTTGAACAGATAGACAGGTACACTCCTTTGAACGGAGATCACTCGAAATATGAGAGAATTCTACAAATTTGATGTAAAGATCGCGTACCAAATTTCCTTCTCCTATCTCATAACGTGTTTGAGTGATATTTGTTACAAACACAGAGAGATACACATTTTCCAAAAATGAGCTTTTCGAATTCAAGTAGGTTTAAAACGTGACGATTCGTCAAAATCTCTAATTTCAATTTTTTGACGATTACAACACTTTCTTTCCGTAAAGTATAAAAGGGAAGGCAAAAAATGTAAATAATTCATTTAAAAGTAACCACAAATATTGCAATAATTCTGGATCATTTGGTAATTTTTTTAATTTTTTATCTTGTAGGTGGCAGCAGCTATTTTATTTTTATTTTAGAAATTTTAAAAAAGAATTGTAACTAGATATTTGAAAATATTTCCAGATTAATTTTAAATTATTATTATTATATTAAAACAACGCTAATTTTTTTAAAGTTTTTATACGCGTCTTGTTATGCTGCTTTACCAGAAAAGCTTTAAAAGTCCTTCCTTTCATTAAATTTTTAAGTAAATCTTTTAGTTCTCGAGCATTAGATCAATCATTCCAATATTTTTTTTAAAAAATGCATATTTAATTTAAATAAAAATACGGGTGTTTTTTTTCAGATTCATAATAATGATGAGAAAGTTTTGGCAACGTTAAAAATACCATTTTGATTCTAATAGGACCATGGTTTTAAATGAAAAATGAAATAAAATTGATTGATTTTCAGATATACGTTTGATTAGTTCAGTATAAATGATTGAAATGTAACAAATGTACATTTTTGATGAATAATAAAACTTAATGGAACTTTTGACTTTTAGATTCACTTTAAATTTATTTTTGATATAAATAAATTACTCTTAAAAATTTATATCCGAATATAAGAAAACAGATCGAATTTAAAACATGAATTTGATGTTATTTTCATTACATAAAAAAAGAACCTCTGCCCAAACTCACGAGAATCATCGAACTCACGAGAATTTTCGTTCAACCAGTGTTTACAGCTTAATTTTTTCTCTTTTTCTATTTATTGTTTCTTTTATTATAAGAAATCATTTTTTAAAAATTAAATTGTTTACTTTAACTATATTTAATTCAATTAAATACTGAAATTAAATCAATTTAAAAAAATGTAAAGTTTTGTAATGTTTCACTTTTACCCTATATCCACTGGTGTAGCAAAGATAAGATACAAAATAACTTTTTTCTCCAATTTATTATCAATGGCTGAGTAAATACAAATGGCGCCAAAGGCATTATTTTGCTTTTCCGCCCCTCTAATATGAAAACAATAACGTTCTATCTTCATAAAATGCTTTGGCTCCAAGATTTCCTTTGGGATTTTTGTATCCACCCGCTTTGCTCCACTTCAGTCTGTCTGCTATAATAAAACTAAATAATTCAACTAGCATTCGGGTTATTTATTTATATTACATCGTTATTTCAAAGAAAATAAAGAAATGCTTACTTTATATGAAAATGATTGACTTCTTGTTTATTTGATAATATTAACATAAATAAAAATATGGGTTTAAAATGGTAAAAAAGAAATCCTTTTAATTTCTGTTAAATACTGCACAATAAATTGTTGTTAAATAAGCAGAAAGTAAATTTAGGATAAATTTGATTTCATAATTATTAGGCCTTGTTAAAACAACCCATTGAATTTAGCGAAATCATTCATTTTAACTAATTATGAAAAGTGTTGACAATCATCAGATTAATAAAACTTTTATACACGTCATGAAAGAATATTGTTTAGCGTATTCATATAAAGTGCGTGATTTTTGTTTCTAATCCTTTAAAACTTTTATTTTTATTAATTTTCTGTTTTATTTTATTTTCTCATATACGTGCTATAGAGAAAATAATATAATCTTTAAAAAAATTCTAATCTCTAGAACTCGAGATCTCTACGAATCATCATGCTTTACACATTTCTGTGTTCGAAAAAAGCATTTTTGAAAAATATTCGTCTGTCTGTGTGAGGCAAAAAATAGTTCAAAAACTCTCTGAGTTACGCTGCTGAAATTCGACACACTTTATTTACACAAAATTTACAGATTTTTATTTAATTTCGTTCGTAATTCCTTTAGAAATCTGTCTCTCCATCTGTTTGAATATAACTTAAACATTAACTACAAAACGAAGACAGCTAGTTAGATAAAATTCGATACGTATAATTAAACATCTATAGTATATACGCCTAGGATATTTTGAGCTAAATCCAAAGTGGTGACCTCCTGTTAGTCAGAAATATGTAAACACAATGACTGAAATAATAAAAGCTTGTATTTTTGTGAGTACAAGTTAATTTTTGTGTCAAATCTTTATTTCAATCAATTGTGATAAAAAGTATGACATCTAAAGGGTAAATCCAATTTGCGAAAAGGAAAGAATTTTTATTTGTTAAATTTATGATATTTGAATAAAAAATTTGAGAGGCTTGAAAAATTGAAATGACGAAAAATTGATTGAGAAAAATTGAAATGACGCATTGTAAATCCAAAGAAATATTTTAAGGCAAAACCTCTAAACACATTAATTATTCAACTTTATTCATTGTATCCATTAAAATAACCATAATCAAAAAATAAACATTCAAATTTTGTTATTCTTATTAAATACTTTTATGTAACTAAATTGATTTTCCATTTGAATGGTGAAATTTTAAAGTCAATTTTTCTGATACTTCCTATTGTGTAAGAACTCTTAAATGTTTTTACACTTTTGTATTCCAAATGACAATACAATGTTTTAATATTTTAGAAACTGAATGATCAATGAATTTATATAGATAGAAAAATTGATTAGTCTTTATGATCAATTATCAGTAAAGACTAATCAATTTTTTCCCAAAAGGATTGCACCTGATTATCAATTGGAAGGAAGAAACTATTTACAAAATTCTATATTATAACAATGAACTTTAAAAATTGAGATTAAAAGATAAAAAATAACCAAATAAAAATATTATAATGTTAAGAAGAGAAATTTAAATAACATGAAAGTTTTCCCATCAGATAAAGACAACTGAGTCTGAAAGAAATTCTTACAAGAAAAATAATTTATTAGCCACTTCTATAGGTATACTGAATCGTATAAAAAATCGTTAAATATTTTTTGCATCTATAAACAAAAGAAAGCGTGGAACAATTCATTTACTCAGCTTCATATTATTAAATACCCCCAAAAAATCATTCAGGTGGAAATGTAGAGCTCATTTTTCAAAAAATAAAATATATCAGCATTTCATTGCTAACTAATAAATATCTATATAAACATCTACAAAAATGCCTATTTTTATCATCAGTCTGTCAGTCTTTAAGCGCTAAATCTCTAGATCTGAACACCAGTCCACTGATAATCTCGGTTGGCATCAAGAAAGTGTCCGTCACAATAAATAATACAAAATTGTCTTATAGCCATATTGTTTCTATGGCAACGGGTGGGCTTAATGGCAGTCTAGGAAGAGAAAGTCCATGTTTGTCGTGTAGCAAGTGTCTGTTGCTGGAACTGTGGAGATAGGGCAGATTTCTTAGCTGCAACTCAGGGTGCCAGAAAATCTGTTCGTCTTTAAGTTGAAGACTTTGTCTCACTCTATTTTTATGGCCTTGAGGACGATGGTGGTGGTGATGATGATTTTCAGGCTTATTCACTATGATAAGTCGATCGTGATAGACACTAGAAAGGAAATGGAAATCAGAATTAAAGTATTGAATAAGCAATTTTAAAATTCTTATTTATTTCTTAAACTACAACTGCTGGCCAAAATGGCCATTTTTCAATTGCATTTTCAATGTCTATATATTTGACTATTTTTTTAATATTTTATTGTTGTAATCAAAGTATAATGCAAAAGTCAAATTTATAATTAATATTTCTGTTCTACTAATATAGGAAAAACTTTTTAAAAAATATTATACCTAGCAAAATGTGTTCATACAAACAAGCTCTCTACAAACATATTAGTTGGAATGAATAAAATTAAAAGCATTTCTTATTTTAATAAAATAGTTTAGAGAGAAAAGAAAATCTATGTAAATAAAAATGAATAGCCAAACGTGTTACTAAGCGCAAAATTCGAGAACGGCTCGATCAATTCGTTATAGACTATATACTAGACTATAAGACAGTACTTTCGTTAAGACATTAAAAAAAAGTTCTTTTAGAGAGAAAAAAAGAAAAAATTGCGATGAAAATAGTAAAAATGACACTTTTCTTACTTTCCCATCAAAAATCCTTATTTCCCTACCGAAAATGAGTAAGCCTTCAGTTTTTTTCCCCACGCTAATGAAATTAGGGACATGTATTCGACCATTTATTTCAAACTATATTGTTTATTTTATTACTGTTTGATGCATTTAAAACTAAGTATTGTTAATTAATCGATTTTTCAGACTCCTTTTTAAGTACTTTTGAATTAAAATAAAACAGAATAAAGAAAAAATTGAAAAAATTAATCTGTATTGAATTATCCCAATGGGGGTAGAAAATTCAAGCCAGTTGGACAACAGTGTTGTTATTTTAATGAAAAGTTTTTTTAAAAAATTGTGTATAATACTGTCGTATCTATCTCAATCTCTATCGATAAATAAAATAGGCTTCACTTGATTTTAAAGAAATAAGGACTTGCTTTGCTGTTTGGTTTTATTTCAGGCACGCACTGTAAATAAATTGTTTTTGTGTAAGTTATATGCTTTACCGTGAGTACGAATTCGCGATTAAAAGTTAGTTTAAAATATTGATAGATATGGAGGTTGTGTTTTTTCAAAATTCACCTTATATATGAAAACACTTTTTTTTAAATTTCATATTTATACAAAGCTATTGAATTTTATCATAAAATATATAATATGCTGTATCATCAAAAGACTAATTTCTAAAGCATTAGAAATTGATTCTTACTTCACATTTGAAAAGGTCTTTTAATTATATAAGGATTTATATTTTTTGCTTTTTGAATCATTAAATGTACTGCTGGAAAAACAATGGCATCGGATGAAATAAATCTGTACAATCCTTCGATTCATTTTCAGTGATAGATGAAAAAAAAAGTAAATACAGTAAAGAAAGTCATGAATTTTTTAAGCTCTTTTGGGCTCTTGCAAAATATATCGATTTAATAATAATGGATTTATGAATCTATGCCAATAAGAAAGTTTATTTTCCTTTTACTTGCATGATTCGCTTTTAATTGCATCAAATCTTTGATTAGAAAACGGCAATAACTTAGAGTATAAGATAAACATCAACGAAGCAGTATAAAGTGAGTTTCCTGTAATATAATGAAACTTCCCTAGATATAAAAAAAGAAATTCGAAAAAACCGAAATGTAGAATATATTGTTTTAAAACTACAAATGAAAAATATAAAATGTTTTGATTAAAGTAATACAGCATTTACTTTTTATAATTTTCGAAGACCACAGAGATGAAATACTTACTTTCCCCAAAATTTTAGATTAGATTTTTTCCCGTACAAAACAATTCTCTTGTCACACATTTCCGCATGTCTACGTCAAAAGTTGGCAATTTTTTTTTAGTGCATGATTTTAAGTATTGAATTTTAAGAATAATATTTATGGAACTTCAAATTAGCAACTTGAATTATAAACTAAATGTTTATAGTACAGGAATATTTAAAATAAATATTACTATATTTGAAATTCAATCTTAAATACCATTTTATTTTTGATAAATTGTATTTTATATTTTGTTATAAGTAGTGTAATAAAAATTTGCTGTTTAATTATTTATTACCTGTATTACATTAATTATAATTTTAAAATATAATCATTAAGTTAAAAAATAAAACGATTTTAAACATTTCCTCACAAAAATTGCACTTTTTCATTTAATTGCTAACAGGAATATCAAATATTTCGAATATATTCCATCAATAAAAAAAATTTTCAGATATATACGGAATAATATCAAATTACTGGTATTGTAATCTCAAAATGTCAACTAACTTGAAACTAACCAACTTGAAAGTCAACTAATCAACTTAAAAGTACAGAAAAAATACCCTTTACTGTAAATAAAAATAGCTCAAAAACATTTTTGTGTCTTTTCTTTTAATTTTCAGATTATCTGAGAAATTCCTTTATCCGTAATTCCTCTGTCAACTAATTCTGCTAATAATCATAATAGTGAGTTTATTGAACTTTACCGAAAATAAAAATAACATATAATGAAATTTCTTTTGTTGATTTTAATTTTCATCTGTTTTCTGCATGAAGGCGTGCGAATGAGCTTATTTACTTTTAATACGTGATTTCGGAACTTAATTTAATGTTGCCACCAAAAGAAAAGATTAGAACCAATAATAAATGGAAAATAAACAAACAATTCTCATGTTACTATGTTAGAAATGTTTGTTTTTATTATTTTTTAATGATTTATTACATATTACTCCTCTAATTTAAAAAAATATTCGCAGCTTGTTAACTGTTGGTCTAGATCAGGGGTTCTCAAATTTTTCGACAAGGCGACCCCCTTTTTAGACTAAGTGTTTTGGTGACACCCCAAATTCCAACTCTGTCTAAAGTTTAGGAGTTTTAGTTTAAATTTTTGAAAATTTTTCACGTACTCAAGAGTTTGTGTCGGGTATTGGCGCCACATCCCTTGACACTTCATCTTTCCTCTTACTGGTATCATCTCACTCAAAACTTTGATTGAACAGTTTACATATTATATTCCAGTAAAGGATATGAGTGGGGTTGTGTGGATAGTCAATCCATTCAGTGAACAATCAGTAACAAAAGCTCAGCTAAGTGTCCGTCATCATGATCAACTGATAGAGATTTCAAGTGATCAGTCAGCTAAAGTAATTTTTAACACAGCTTATATCGACAAATTTTGGATACATATTAAAAAGGAATACTCAGAACTGTCCACAACAGCATTGAAACTTTGATGCTATTTTCTACACATTACAACTGTGAACAAGGATTCTCCATAATGATAAATTAAAAAACAACATCAAGAAATCGTTTGACACTCGAAAACGACATTGCTTTTTGTGTTACAAAGATCAATCCAGACATTAAAAAATTGGTTAACTCCAAACAAGCTCATGTATCTCATTAACTAATGGAACGCAAAAAACAACTTGTATGTGCATTAAAAGCTCTATGTGCACTCTTATTTTTAATGAAAACTACAGAAATAAATAAATTTTCTTTAAACTTTTCTTCCAAATCTGGCGACCCCCAGGGGTGTCGTGACCCACCTTTTGAGAACCCCTGGTTTATATAGTAAAATAGTTTAAAGTAATTTTTTTTGTTAGCATATCTCAGACGTTCTGAAATATTTAAAATTTTGTATTATATAAATAATGATTAAAAAGTGTGTGCGTCACATAACAAAATATTAAAATAAAAGAAATTTTCTATAAATTTTGGATATTTGTTTAAATCTTCTATGAAAAAGTTATAGTGCCAAAAATAATGCATCCTAGTTTTACTGCTTTAATACTCTAGTTTAGAAAAGCCCTGAATTTTCCTCTATCATATGTCTGTTCTTCAAGCATCAAATATTCCCAGGAGACTAACCTTATACCTAATTATTTGATATTCAACATTCAAATTCATTTAAAAATATCTTTTATCTATTTTTGAAGAGAGAATAGCTCTCTTTTGAAGAGAGTCAAGCTCTCGTCAAACAGTGTTGACTTTTCAAAGATATTTTAAAGGAAATCAATGGCCAGATTATTCGCCTATTTTCCGAATATTCTCTCTAAACTATTTAAACTATTTTGCATGCATTTTCTAAAAGAAGAATAAAATTAGCATGACTGTCCATTTAAAAGGCCTACTTAAACCACAAAATGAAAATATATCTTAAAATCAACAAGGGAAAGTGAGGATCGCATAGATAACAAAGTTTAGTTAAGAGCGATTAGACCTGGATTGAAATAGTTTGTTAGAATTTACTTCCAACATTATTACTAAAGAAACCGATAAATCATCTTCACAATTTTCCTCTTACCTATATGAACTCATGCGTGAATTTAAAGATTACAGATCTTTGCAATGGTTCACTTCTTGTGCCACAAAGAATTAATTCAAATCTTTATTCGGTTTGTAAGAACAACTTATGTTAGATAACATTGTACTTATCTAAATGTTTATCTATTTTCTTAGATAATTATGTAACTTTTCAACTAAAATTCTGGAAAAGCTAGAAAAGTTGTAATTTTTCATCTAGAAATTTTTAAAAAAAGAATTATTGCAACATGAATATGTGCTTAATATGCTATTTACCCAATTACAGTTCTATTATTTTAATTAATTTTTGATTAATTAGCTTCCTGTTTTTGTTTCTCTGACAATAATTAGCTTCTTTATTGTTGTATTTTTAGAATAAAAAAGTAATATCACAAAATTATTCAAATTAGAAGCATATTTAAAAATTTTACCTAAATGATAAATGACAAAATATGGATCAAATTCTTCAAAATCTCTGAAATTGTATGTCATTTTTAATAACATACTAATTAATACGATTCTAAATTATTGAGAACATTTTTTCAAAAAACTCCTTTATGATTTAGATAAAAATAAATAAATTTCACACCAATCATTTTCTTTATTTTTAGACTTCTCTGCTATTGCCTTTTTAGAATAAAGGAAATAATACTTAAAAAGTATTAATATTAGAAGCTTATTTGAAAAAATTTATCTAAATTTTAAATATCAAAATGTTACTTGTTAATAAGGTGCCAATTAATTAGAATCTAAATTATTGAGAGCTTTTTTGAAAAATCATCTGATTTAGATTAAAATAAAAATAAAAAATAATTTTATTTACTTTTAGACAGAATCAGAATATTAATTTGAAATAATAATAACTTCTGTTTTTAAAGTCTAAAGAAATATTTTAGAATCTACATTTTTGAAAATATTTTACAAACAGAACAAATCCCTTAAATAAAGACATACGCTTTCCATTATAAAAATATAAAAATATATTATTTTAAAATGTTTTTCAAATAGAAGCAAATAATAAATCCGTGATTTATAATTTATATTGTTAAACATTTTCTATTTGTAATATGAAGCTCGTTCAATAAAATATATAAATCTTAAATTAATGTAGAAAAAAGAAGAAATGAACTGAAAAAAGTAAGATTTTATTATGGAATCTAAATGGAATGGAATTTAAAAAAAATTTGAAACTGTTAAAAATTCTAAAGTCATACTTACGGAACGTGAACTACATTAGAAGTATGTCTGTGACCAACATGGTAAGGAACAGGAATTACTGGCGGATAATCTGGTCCATAAAAGGCAATAACTATTGCCACTTGAAAAAATAAAATTATATTCAAAATTTCTGTATATTTCATCGTCATGTACTTTAAATGTTTTTTTAAACTAAAAATTCTTTTATGAATGATATGATAATTTCGAAACTAACAAAAAAAATTTAGTTACAATTGCATCAAGTTGCAACTTTAAAGCTAAAATCATGAATTTGCATTTTAATAATCATTTCAATAATTCTTTCTAAAGCATTTTCCAGAATAAATATTCATTCTTAGAAACGAAAAATAATCGTCTGCCTTTTCACTTTGCTAAATATTTGTCAGCCATCTTTTTCGAAAGAAGAGAAAAATTTTAATTTCATATTTTCTCAATATTAACTCTAACTATTTTAAAGTTGCTTAAAAATTTCTTTACAATATTCGTTGGCCAAACTTTTTACTTTAATAGTGAATTGTACTACATGGACAATTCTTTCTTTTTCATTATTATTAATATTCAACAATTTCGAAATATTTAAGAAAGCAATATGTTCAGTCTTCGTTCTAAACAATAATAGAAATCAGAATCTTCTCCTTTTTGAGGTTGCTTAAATATTATTAGCTTACTATGGGAAGGAAGTGTAGTCTGGAGTATCTTATATACTGTCAGCATGTCCATTTGGTTCATTGGTTTTTACAAGTTCAAGGAAAATGGAATGATATTTTTAGTAAATGTCTGTTTGATATTAATGAAATATTTTAGAGAAAACAGCAAGTTGCCTTTATTTTAGTAACCATGGTAACTTTTTTATAAAATTTCTAGAAGATATCCTTGAAAAGGACATTGCTCGCGCACTTCTGGTGGCTTCGGTTGGCGGTCACGCTGTCTTTGCTCAGTACAAAAGAAAGCAGTAAAAAACAGTATTTTGTTAATATGGATGTTTTTACCACTTCCTTGTGATTATACCTCCTAAGACTAAGAAAAAGATAAAATTGATACCTATTTCTTTCTTCCTTTAATAGAAAAAAATTGAAAACATTTTTTAATTTAAGTTCAAGAGCTTTTGGAGTACGCAATTACCATATCACGATTCGAAGTTTTTTATTTTTTTTATTTAATCTTGTTTACATAGGAAATTTCTGGTTGATTTTTTTTCTTTTGGAAAAAACAATCAGAACAACTTCTGCTAAAAACGAATAATTATAAAAGTATTCTGCTTGATTTTCATTTTCATGAATAACTGTCAAAGTTTAAATGATATTTATGTGATTTGTTGAAACAGATTTTGATTTAAATTAATTAAAAAATAAGAATTTTGCCATTTTCCTGCTGTTTTGACAACACTCTAAAA
This sequence comes from Argiope argentata, assembly GCA_026289955.1. Lineage (NCBI taxonomy): Eukaryota > Metazoa > Arthropoda > Arachnida > Araneae > Araneidae > Argiope > Argiope argentata. The sequence continues at coordinate 5,937 of JAOUZG010017115.1, read as the reverse complement.
TTCAAGAAATAATTTTCTTAACTATAATAACTCATTTGTAATGTACATTTTTTTAAAGTGTGATCAATTTTTAAGAATATTTTTCTCAAAATTTTTAAGTGTTGTAATGAAATTCATAAACATTTCCATCATTTCATTTACTATCCTATTATGTGATTTCTTTCTGTTGTCGAAATGAAAAAGAAAGGAAATATCTAGTCACCAAAGACGGTTTGTCTTAAATTACGATAAGGGAAATATTTCTTTTTTACAGAATTTCTCTGTTCTTAAAATATTTTCTTGAAATAAGCAGCTCTTTTTTGAAAAAATTTCTTAGTTTTATTTTAAACGAATTGACATTAATATAGAGGACAGCAAATGTAGATTAAAATTAAATTTATTTCTATGCTACCCAAGTATTTGGAAATTTAATAACTAAAGCAGGGCGAAACGATTGCCGAAGGAGAAAACGTTGGCGACACTTCACAAGCAGCTTCGCGCCAGTCGAGTTAGTTTGGCGAAAGGAATAGTTTGGTTGCCACTGGATCCTTCATGAAGCGGCGCTTTCCTTCGCGTGTTTTGGGGCCTGCTCTCATTCGGCTCTATAAGGGACGGGTTGACGTAACCTGGCAGTCAGATAGTTAGTTAGAGAGTTAGAGTTATCTCCTCTCGGAAGAGAAGCGTCTCGCTGGACTAGCGGATTGCTTGTTATTAGTGAGCTGTGTTTACGTTTGCTGTTAAAGTTGTATTATTGAGCTCACTGTGACTTACTGTTTGCTGTGCTATACGATATCTATTTTGTAGTCTGTGTTTATTGTGCGTAAGACTTACATTTACACTGTAAGCGACTGCTGACTTCTGGATTGTTTTATCTGAAGTTTCACTTTATCGAGTCATCTTGTAAATACCTGTAAATAAATTTGTTTGTGCTGTCCTCAAGTAAAGTCCATTCATCCAATATAAGATCTTCAAAGCATGTGCAACTTTTGATTTGTATTGGATCTATTGAGCTCATAATCGTGCTGAAACATTCACGATTATGAGTTATTTTATAATTATTAATATCTGGGAAAACAAATTTCGTTAGTCAGTTTTTTATACATAAAATCGTGTTTTTATGTGAAAATATTTATATATGCATACAAGTCTAAATGCATATGAATATTTTTCAATCTTACCTACTGAATTAGGAACTGGTCATTAAATGAAAAAAAAAAGCATGAACACTCTTAGTTTAACATCTTATTCGAAAAAATTATTTTACATTTCATCAATCATTACTTATATTTTTGACCTTATATTCAGTTTTATCCTGATGCAATCGAGCCCGAAGTGGCGCTGTATGACATTGTCAGCTTGAGAGCTGATACAAAAAGACTATAATAGTTGGTTATCGAGGGGTTTTTTTCTGGAAAAACACCTATATAGATAAACTCAAAAAGTAAAAGCATTAAATATAAATGCAAAAAGCATGTCATTCAGGTTGTTCTGCCCACTACATCGCATTGCCCACACTTTGAAGTCGTGATTAAATATACTTATCCTAACAGCTAGCTTTAAAAAAAGTTGTGTAAAATCTAGTTTTTTCCGGGAAAGACATATACTAGATAAACCATATATTTATGACTTATATAGGTAAGCCTAAAAACCATAAACTTATTAAAATAAAAAATTTGATCCAAATCTTTAGAGCCCTTTCCGAGATACATGAAATAGATAAATTTTTATATGTATAAGAATTGCCCTTTTTTTAAGTTATAAGGTATCAGAAACTGATATATCTTGAATTGTAATCCATCATTTTCTGATTTTTTTAGAACTTATATCATTTATTTGTTTATCTTTTCATCAGTTAATAGAATGTAATTGAAGTTCTTCTTAACACTATTTAATGACTTACCATAAGGTAAAAATATGGCAAGTATATTTTTAGTAAATTTCTTAACTAATATTTTTAGTATATTAGTTAAATATATTTTTTAAATATCTAATTCGTTTGGACTTTTGAGAAAAAAAATTATTATCTCATACCTTTTCTTCCATCCAAAATGTTTCCTTTAAAAAGAATTTAGAGGAAAGAATTTCATTTTTTTTGTTTTGCTTTGTGTGTATTCATCTTTACTACTCTGCATGATAAATAATTTGTTCTAGAACTTCAAATTTGTCACGAATGCATTTTAAATAGTAAAAATAAGTACATTAGAGAATTGTTTGAAATTTTAATTATAAATCCCATTGGGAAATATTCCCAAAAGCTGATACCGGTTGAAAAATTTAAAAAAAAATGACTTTTTAATGCTGACAGTTTTGTTGTATGGCATTTTTAAAAATTTTTTTAATATTTTATGTATAATTTTTATTAATATTTTACGCATAATTATTATAAATATTTTATGTATAATTTTTATAAATATTTTATGCATAATTATTATAAATATTTTATGCATAATTGTTATAAATATTTTATGCATAATTATTATAAATATTTTATGCTTCTATTATTCTAGCAATGCTTGTCATTATTGAAATGAATTATTGAAGGTCGTTATTGAAGGTATATGAGTACCCTCCTTTTTTTAAGGGACTGTGAATGCGACTGAGAAGTGTGTGTAGCTAAGTCGTACTCTTGACCCTAGTTGTCGCTACTTCAAAACGAGAGACGCTCCTTTGAGCTTAAAGTTTGCTGATGCCACGGCGAAGCTTGCCAATGACAAGTGCCACTAATAACAACTACATCTATAATATTAAAAAAAGAAAGAAAAGCACATGTTGACAACTAAAATAGTACGGCTTAGATGCCTACTATTAGTTAAAAGTACAGAAAAAAAGCATTTATAGGTTTTTGTTTATACATCATTTTTTTGCAGCATCGATTTATTCGCAACCATTTTGATGGTAAAATAATTCATTTATATGAGACAAAAGACAAAAAAGGTTCGGTTTTAGAAAGTTTTCATATTTTGTTATCAATTTCCAGAAGTAAGAAAATTGTAATACCCATACTATGACTTCTAAATAATTTACTGATGAATTAATGAATATTCATTAAATTACGATATCTCTCTATAAATTGCTTAAGTAAATTACATAATTTTCGTGGATAAGCTAGATAGTAAACAGTTTTTACTAACAAGCTCAATTCATTTGAAGTATTCAAATAGTTTGATACGTTCAAAGAGATAAATGGTGTAGATAGCAGTAATTTTTTGATAATAGGAATTTTAATTTTTAGTTTTCTAATGCTTATGAGTATCAAAAATAATTTTTTTATAAATAATTTCTATGACTTTTCTTTAAAAAAGCTCAGCTTCAAAAAAATATAATTAGGCAATAAAATTCTACCTATTTATGTCTAAATCAATATCGAATCGTAATATTTCCAGAATATATATTATTTAAAAAAAAATGTAAGCTATTCTGTTCTCATAAAGCAAATAATTTTTAAAAACTTCCTGCCTAATTTATAGAGTTTTAGAGATAAAAACAAAATATAAATATATTGTCTGATAAAAACAGGTTGAGTTACACAATAACTAGAAATGTGCAATGTATTTTTTTTTTTTTTACCACAGCTAGGTTTTTTCAGAATCCTTTCTAAATACCTTCATTTTCGTATTTTATTGCATAAGTTTGATGTAGGAAACATGATTCTGTATAAGCTATTAATAAATAAAAAAAATTCTCCATGTTTAAAGAAATTGTTTCTTTCAACCTTTCGACGTATAATAGATCTCCAAATATTAACTTTTCTTGTAATGTCGAATTAAGTACAGAAGTCTCCATATAATACTTTTTTATTTAACAAAATTAATTACAGAACTTTGATTTTGTGCATTTAATATCATCACATTTGCATATTAAGTAAAAACATTACATATAAAAAAGGGGGTTTTTTGGCAATATCAAAAGTTTTTATCAACCGAAGTTGAAAAAAATTATATAATTATCCAAAATGAACTGTCATAAAAAATGGTAACATTTTGATTGACATTGAAAGATATATGGGAAATATTGTGGGAAATAATTTGATTTCCATCAGAAGGTTGTTATAATTCGATCTTCAGAAATAAAACACTAAGGAATCATTCCGATTAAAATCCACAGACTTTATTTCACGGGCGTCTTACATCATTTGAACGCACTTTCTTTAAACAGGAAATCTCTCAGACTCGTCTATCGCCTGGTGTTTCCATTGCTTACGATTGTGCAACCGTAAACAGTTGCATGGAGAAGATATCCTTCACCACAGATACAAGACCTACTGACGAAGGTCTAAAACTACCTAATTTTCTCCACGCTCATGAAGACATTGCAATTTCTGCGTACCCTAAAAATCATGGTTTATTACAGATATCACAACACGTATTGAAGTCTCTATATTGAGAAACAATGATAATGAATAAGTTATTATAACACTCTTTAAAGTAAGGCATATTAACCCCCTAAAATACGAATTTATTTAACTTCCTAATTAGATGGCACATATTATTTTGGACATTTATTGCTGTTTTGATTTTTACAATAATATAAAGAGCATTTCAAACATTGAATTCAACATTGATTTCTAATGGCACTTTTGCATTTTTAAATACTTTACTCAGCCGTTTAGTTGTAGATTTAAAACTGAATATTTAATAATTCGGTTCTCGTATCGAACACTTCAGTGTATGAGAATGGGTTAACATCTTATAAAGGACTACAGTTTCAAGATAATACTACATTATGCTCAAGACAATGCTGATTCCAGTCTTCAAGATAATCTGAAATGTTTTATTAACAATAATATTTACTATAAACCAGCATAACGCATTTTTTTTAAAATTTATGACAGAAACTTTAATTAATAATAATGTGCAAATTTTAACTTTTGTCTTTTTTTATAGCTTATTTACAAAATTCTGTTTAATGAATTTTCTTTATAATGAAGTTCCCAAGTGAGCCTTCCCTAAATAAAGACTCGACAGATTAGTAAAAAAAAATATTATAAGTTAAAAATACTTCTTAACTCTTATAAGCTAAAAATACCAAATTTGGTATTGGTTATTTCTTTTAATAATCGTTAAGATGTAAATATGGAGACGCGTTTATTCCTACCCGAAATTATTAAATTCCGTCGGAACTTAACCGCCTGTCTCCTGCCGAATAGGAAAACATCCACTGGACGCTTGGTTGCCCATGCGTAGTACAATCATAGCAGCAACTTGAAACTATCGAAGTGAGAATTAGGTAAGAAGATGTGAACGACGCAGAGAATGTTGGAGTAGTTCCTCATTTTGTTTCGACTACCCCTGGGGGCACAGATTGTCGAGGAAGTTGTAAAAGAGTTCCAAAGAAACAAAATTCCCGTCTCATTTTCATTACCCTTTTTGTTGTTTCGCCAAAGAACAGAAAGTGAGTGAAGTTATTAAGTGCTGGATAATTGTATTTTCAGGCAAACTGTTACAAAATCTAATTTTATACGAATGGGTAGTTTCGATCGCATAAAAATTAGGACGCAGTAGAAGTCACGTTTTGCCGTTTTATGTAACGTGATTTGTCAGGGAAAACTATCTCTACTTGAATCTTCATTAAACGTTTTGGGGAATTTCTTTTGAAATGCCGGCAAATTAAATTGACTTGAAATGCAGAAATAAAGAATAATCATAAATATTTATCATCTGCTTTTATTTATAATGTTCGTTTTTTTTCTACAAACATAAGTTTGCTTAAATATTTTTAAGCAGTAGTTCTTTAGCGGGATTCCGAAAACAGAATATATATATGATTATTAATACATTAGCACTTACAATTCAGGATATTTTTAATTGTTATTATTGAAAGCCTTTAAAATTTTTGAAGGGGATGCTTATTTTCCTATTATTTACTTTTATCATGACAGAACATTATGTTGTTTTAGGAACGAGGTTTGTGACGTCAACAAAGACGAAAAATAAAAATTTTATCATCTGCACCAGCATC
>JAOUZG010017100.1:0-25561 GCA_026289955.1 Argiope argentata | reverse complement strand
TTAACCTCGGTTCTGGCATGTTGGTTCTTCTGTGTTCTATCTGTAAATTCTGTTAAAAGAGGCTGTGAACGCGGATGTGATGATTGAGTAGCAAAAGTCGTATTCTTGGCCATACTCGGCGGTACTACAAAACAAGAGACGCTGATTAAGCTTAAATCGCTGACTACCTCAGCGAGCTGGTCCATGGTAAGTGCCATAAGAAACAACAACAACTAAATGTTTAAGGAACATGAGAACTCGCTTACACACTTTCCGAGACTTGTCCAATCACTGGAATGGAAATAGTAGAGTTCCCTTGGTTTATTTCAGAAAAAAGAATAAGATCCTCCTATTCTACTCATTTTTTTTCTCCGGCAGGTAAAGCATTTCTTGAAGAGGAACAACACAGCATCCCATTTACCACCAAACAGATCTTGTATAATATCCAGTTTCAAGAAGGGTTCAAACGCTTTTAACTGGCCCACACCTTAAAAGGTGCAGAACATTTCTTTTTGCATGGGTTTTGCATTATTTTGGACAACCCCCTCTGCATTAATTTTACAAATGGACAATTGGATCATAAAAGCAAATATTATAATTTACAAAACCTAAAATAATAATAATAATACATCATGGTTAATCTTTCAACTGCTTAAGTGATTTCGATTTTTACGAAATGCAATGTGTAAAGGAAATTTAATAAAAAATTGCACTCGTTTAGCATCTGAAAACTATATTCTTTCTGCTGTTCTTTTCCCTAATTTGAATAGATGGCGCTGTCTGCGCTCGACTAAAGAGACGTCCCCCTATTGTTGTAGTAAGGGGAAGGTGCTTGACGTGTCTTGACGCGCTGCGTAGTTTTTTGTAACAGAGCTGACTTCTAAACTTTCTAATACTTCTTAATTTTCTAAATTTTGTTAGCCACGTTAAACATGTTCCCCCTTTGTTTCTAAATTCATTTTAGAAGTTTTCTGTTGTGTGTGTACGTTTGTGTAATCTGTAAATAAATGTTTGTAGTATTAGAATGCTTATTTGTCCTTTTAGCTTAGACATTACAATACGAATTACAAAGTATCAATATTTTCCTAATTTTTACTCTCCAACTATTATCACAACAGCTGATTGCTTTTAACACAATAGCACCCTGTTAAGTTTTTCTTTTTTTAACTTTACTGCGAAGCACAAGTTTTTCACTAGCGAAACTCTGAAGCTGAGAATTTATGTCATTCATGAAGGCTCAATGTTACATTCTCGACATTCATTCTAAACATTAATGACATTCATGACCTTGTCTGAACTTCCCAAAATTTGAACGAAGCCCATTCACAGAATGTGACTGCCTAATTTTTCGAATGCAAATGTCCCATCTCAGAGAGGCCCTTTTCCCCCTGCAATCTGTAGTTAACGGCGTACGCGCATTTTCTCAAGAGCTTTCGTGTGCTTTTTTTAACACTTAAATTTTGTGGTGTTTGCTTAGAGATGTAATACAGAATGATGTTTTTGTGTTCTTGTTGGTCATTCGTGTTCGTCAATAAATGTTTTTGTGCTAGATAAAATGTCTGATTATTGAGAGCTAAAAATAGAATCTAGATTTTAGATCCTAGATAATTTGAACCACGTAATAGAATTAGAATGGCGCTATTGCGTTTCGATTTATTTGATTAATGCTCAGACGCCTATGCATCAACCAATTTTTGGTGTATCGGCTAGAAAATAAGAAGTCGTATTTGAAAGTATCGTGGTTTAGAAAGAGCTTTCGCTTTCAGATACTGGCTTACGTTGAAGGAGAGAGAGAGAGCAAAAAGTAAGGTAAGAAATACGTTTAATATAGAATTTCGATAGAAATGATTAGAATTGATATGATAATAGTATTTTCATCGTTAGATATAGAGATAAACGAATAAAAATCAAAATGTCTCAAAGTCGAAGGAAAAAGGAAAAGGGAAAATCAAAAAGTCGGAAACATGACAATAACTAAGGGAAAGGTCTGGACTGTAAGGTGAGTGTTAAGGATTCTCATACCTTTCATGTCTACCTTAAATCATCACGACCTTTTTGAAACTCACGACACCACCATTGAACACTTTTCAAAGAGAGACACTTTTCCCCATACGTGGAGTGCATTTCCCTGTGAATTGCTATGGGCGTTTGTCCCTTGCTCCAGAGAAAACGAATAACACTTCGCTGCTCATAAGCTGTGGGTGTCTGAAGAACAATCGCCATCTTACATGACTGAAAGCAGCGTCGCTCATCGGAACAAAAGGCAGATACGGCTGGTACGGTTCAAGGAACGTTCACTGTTGGGAATGTATATGTTCGCTTTGTATTCACAGCCGTATTTGGGCTTAAAAAGTAGGCGCAAATACTTTTTGATTTTCCCTCGTATAAATAGAAATTGATATTATTGATGTTGTGAAACATTCGAAAATGATTGATTTGATTATGGAATTTCTAGAGAACTTTGATTGCTACTTTTTGGTGAATATTTCTTTGGATTGAAATATTGCTTTTGTTTTTAAGTACTTTTATATTGTATACTATTGAAATTAGTTACTTATATATTATAAGAATGGATGAAAAAAAGAAATTGAAAATGTCTAGAGCTGTCATTCGCACAGCAGTAACTAAACTTATAAATAAATTGGAAAGAGAATTTGAAGAACAATCTGTTGATAGCTTACAAGGGCATTTATAATATTTAAATGAGATGTTAAGACAATTAAGAGAATTAGATAGTAAGTTTCAAGAAATTATTTCAGTAGTAAACGAATTCATTAGTGAAATCGAAGCTGCTTTTCAATATAATGAAAATATTACTTTATGATGTTCTAAAATTTCAAATGAATTAACTGTCTAGACTGATTCTAATTACTATCACAGTTTAACCCAAGTTTGGCATTGAGTACAGAAAGTGGTTCATTAAAAAATTCGGTTATTGAATCTGCTGTTAATTCTAACAGAATTGTCAATTCTTTCGCTCTACCTAAAGTGAGAATCGAAAAATATTTCGGTGATCCATGTTTATGGTTAGAATTTTGGAATAAATTTCAAAACTCGATTGACCGAAATGAAAGCTTAAAAAAAACAGATAGATTTATGTATCTAAAATCCTTGTTAGGAGGATCTGCTGGTAATGTAGTGAGAGGGTCTTTTAAAAACCATTTCAATATCTAGACTTGTATTAATAAGTGATATCTTGAGTAATAAAATCTCCATAGCTCTAAAGTATCCAATGAGTCATTATTTCTGCACCGATTCTTCTATTACTTATTTTTTAATCAAAGGGGAATCCAAGCAGATTTAAACCCTTTGTGAGAAATAGAATTTAAGAGATCCAAAGATTTACCGCTCCAAAAAATTGGCATCATTGCCCTGGAAAGTATAATCCTGCCGATTTGATATCGAGAGGTATGTCGGCAGGTGAACTCCGAGATAGTGAATTTTGGTGGCATGGTCCTTATTGGATAACACAGAATGAATGATCTTGGTCCAAATATTTGGAACTAACAAAACTGTTAGATGTTGAAAATATAGAAAAGTACGATGAGAGGGTTTATTTTAACTTCAGCAGTTGTAGGGTGCCCATCAGAGAAGGATTTAATTGAAAACTATTCTTCATTTGCCAAAGTAGTTAGAATTACTGCTTCGTATTTAAGATATATTAATAACTGTAAACTTAATATTTCTAATGGAAAGAACGATTATTTAAATGCTTTCGAAATACAAAACACTACAAAAATATTAGTAAAATATGTACTATTATCTGAATTTTATTCAGAAATAAAAAGTTTACAATTATAGCCCCTAATTCCGAAAAATAGTAAAATTTTATCCCTGAATCCATCATTTGACAAAGACGAGCTGCTGAGAGTTGGAGGATGATTAGGATTTTCAAATCTGTCAGATAACCAGAAGCATCAATTGCTCTTACCTAAATCTCACTATATCACAGATTTGCACAATTTTGTTAATTTTGGATGACTCGTTTCGTCTGTGGTCTAACTTGAAACAAGATCTGTAATTGTTCATATATGTATTTCAAATTTTGCTTCCAAATACAAAAGTACAAACAGGGTTTTAAACATGTGTTACTTCAAATAATTAAAAATATATATAAATGCTAAGAAAATATCATTAATATTTATTTAGAGAAAAGCATGAATATAGTTTTATTCTGAAAAACATTGAGTAAATAAACTAATACCATTTAATACTGAGAAATATTCCGTAAAGTAGTGAAGATGAGGGAATTAATTTCTAGAGATTCATACCTATTTATAGTTATTTGAATAAAATTCTCTTTTATAATTTCCATAGGAATATAAATAATATCATTAAAATGATAACAATACATATGACATTTCACTGAAATAAAATATAGCCATTTTTTTCTTATCTTAAAATTTACCACACAGGGCTATATTCATTTTATCAAACCTGGCTAGTATTAAATAAATTTATATCAAAAGAATGATTTTTATAAACAGTTTTCTAATCACCGCATGGTATTTTGAAATAATTTGTTGTTTCTCTTACTTTTAATATCCGATATTCTATCATCAGATTGACTAATACATTGGTTCTAAAACTTTTAGACAATGCGAGCCTATTTTTAGACTAAGTATTTCGGCGACCCCCCCCCCCAAAGTTTTAACTCTATCTAAAATTTAGACAGAGATTTTGAGAATTTTACATGTACTCAAGAATTCGTAGAGTATGTGTCGGGTATTGGCGCCACATCTCTTGACACTTCATCTTTCTCCTTACTAGTATCATCTCATCGCGAAACTTTGATTGAACAGTTTGCAGGTTACATTCCAGTTAAGGATATGAGTGGGTTTGTGTGGATAGTCAATCCGTTCAGTGAGCAAGCCGTAAGAAAAGCTGAGCTAAGTGTCCGTCATCATGATCAATTGATAGAGATTTCAAGTGATCAGCAGATAAAGTAACTTTTAAAAAAGCTTATATTGACACATTTTGGATACATATTAAAAAGGAATATCTAGAACTGTCCACAACAGCATTAAAAACTTTGATTCTATTTCTGTACACATTACAACTGTGAACAAGGATTCTCCATAATGGTAAATTTATAAACAAAGTCTAGAAATCGTTTGACACCGGAAAATGACATTGTTTTGTGTGTTAAAAAGCTCATTCCAGAAATTAAAAAAATGTTTAATTCCAAACAAGCTTATGTATCCCATTAACTAATAGAGCACAAAAACCAACTTGTATGTGTATTAAAAGCTTTATGTGTACTCTTTTTTAATGAAAACTACAGGAATAAATTAATTTTTAAAAACTTTTCTTCCTCATCTCACGACCCCCCTAGGGGCCACGTCCTACCTTTTGAGAACCAATGGAGTAATGGATAGGGGAGATACAATAAATTTTTAGTTTGCAGTTTCTTTTTCGCTTTCTTTACTCTTTCTCCTTCTTTTGAATATTCTGAGTGAGTGGCAGTTCCTCTCCTTTCATGGTGATCTCGTTTCGCATGGTTTCAAATTTTCTGTCATTAATAAAATACATTTTATTCATTCATTCAAGCTCAATACATTTTTTTTAAAATTTGTAAAGAATGGCACTCGATGTCAATACAGTTTTTTCAAATATTAATTCATTAATTAAATTTAATTAATTTTTAACATTTTAAATATAGTTCTAGCAGTTTATAATGAAGGTTGAAAACGACAGGCAGTAGCTCAGACGGTAAAATGCAAGGGTTTCATTTTTTTCAAATAATGATGAATGCGAGCTCAATTCTTGCGAAAATCAATAATGCTTTGATAAATTATTTCTATTAACTGCAATTATTTAATAAAAAAACTAAAACTAAATTTTCTTTGTTGACTTAAGTAGAAATCGACTTAATTTTCTTATATTACTTGTTTGAGATATGTTTAATGATGGATGCGTGGGTTTAAAATAAATTTTTAATATCATGTTCGAAAATACTTCATTCTTTACTGCAATGCTATTCTATTGACAGCCGCGGTATTTCGCATTCTTCTAATAATATTATATATAAATTTCTTTCACTAAACAATTGATATTGATTTTTATTGTTGTTGTTTTTATGGCACTTACCATGGACAAGCCCCCTGCTAATACAGAAGCAGATTTTAGCCGAAAGGAGCGTCTTTTATTTTTGAAGTAGCGTCAACTAGGGTCAAGAATACGACTTAACTACACACTCATTACATTTGTTTACAAAGTCCCTTTTTAAAGGGGGCACAGTCACACATCCCGCAGATAGCACACAGAAGAACAACCATGCCCGAACCGGGATTCAAACCCGGGGCTCCCAGATCACGGGGAAGACGTGCTACCTCTGTGCCAGAAAGGCGGCACACTGATTTTAAGTGGTTTAAGGTTGAAAAGTGTCAGAATTCTGAATTTTAAAATAAATGTATGCAATAGCAGCATTTCGGTATTGGAGAAGCTATGCACAGTCTTTTAAATATTGCTTTGATTGTTTTTTTTGCTTTGTATATTTAGTATATAGAAGTAAGCTGTAATTAAAAGTAAAGAAAATACTTTTAATCCCATGAAAGAACAAAATTTATATGGATTTTTTTATTAATATATTTTTATATGATTTTCGCATCTCGATATGGCTCATGTAAAATTATTTCCTGAAAATTAAATACATTAGAGTAAGTATTTGGACAGATGATCAGGTTTCTCATCTTCTCTCTGTAAGCTAATTGCATTCCATTCTCATCTCTTCTGATTCTTCGTGGCATTCTTTCATGTGCGGTTCCTCTTTCTGATAAAATCAAGTAGATTACTCATGGGCAACTCAAAAAGCAACATTGCAATCACAGATAAGATTAATGCCCAGATGTATACATAAAGGATATGGCCCACCTGCAATAAAAAAAGAAATAGGGTTTTAAATAGGGTTTATTTCAATTTAATTGTTATTTAACAATATTTTATTGCAATTGTTATCTAACAATAAAGATTATTCTTAAGCAAAACATTTATGTGTTTTCACAGGATATATTTTACATATTTTTATTACAATAATATTTTTATACAATAAGGCAATATTTAAAATTACTTGAAAATGATGATTGTCTCGATAGTTAATGCATACTAATTTTGCATTAAATATCTCCTTTTTATCAAGTAGAAGAGGACATAATTAGGATGTTTACATAATATCAGAAGACGAACAATTCAGAGTAATTTTACTCACGCTATTTAAAATCAAATATATTTAAATGGAAACATTTTATAACATTCCTTCAACTAGAGATGAGTTAAGTCCTGTGTATGAGCATTTTATGCTTCGTAGAATAGCTATTAACGTTCGAGTAGGCATTTTAGACACTTTTTTTCGACCGGTTAAAACAAAATTACAAATTAAATTTCAAGACCGGTAAATGATTTAGCCACTGATAAATTTAGTTTAAAATTTGATAAAAACAGACTTTAAATGGTTAAATTAAAATGAGAAATGTACACTTTAGATGATAAAAATGAAAAGTAACTAATTTATTTCCCTATCTCATATTTTAGTTGTGTTCACTTATACTCGAGCAGAGGGACAAACAAATATTAAGAGATTGGAAGTTCAAAATGTGTTACAAATCAAAAATTTAGATGTAAAGGCTATATAACAAATTTTATTCATAGACCTAAAAATATTTTTATTGTACTTGTACACATATGGAAAAAATTCCAAATATATATTTTTCGGATTTAAAGTAAATCTGAAACTTCGTGAAAATTTCGTGTTAATTTCTTTTTTTTTTTTGCAATGACAGAACGTTATCTGTAAATACCTCGTATACGAGAAATCAAATATAAAAAAAAATTTACAGTGAATCACAAATATTCATACGGACTATTTTCCACTATCTTCTAGAAAATAATATCAGTGTATGCATATAGAGATTTAATTAGTGGCCACTGTTATACCAAATGCATCCAGATTTCAATTTAGTTTTATTGTATGATAAAAGATGGCACTACGGGTTAAACTAATCCAAAATACTAGGTCATATGAACAAAATTTTTAGCAAAAACCGAGCTTTTGGCATTCTCACAGGCTCTCTCGAGATGTGAAGGTTCTTCGTCTCTGGCAACAACGAGTTCTTAATAATCTTACGGCGCAGTAGAAATTAGTGTTTTAAAAGTGCAGATATCTTGTTAGGCTTCGCCCTTTGGTGCCATCTAAGTATTTTAACATCTAACTTCAATGTAATTAACCTTGCATGTTTTAATTGTTAAAGTCTTACAATTTTTTTACTGTTAGTAAATTAGCTGCCTTATTTTAAAACTTATTTCTTTTCTTAATCAGTATCCTAAACACTGATGATGAGCATTTTGTCCCACCCATGCACACTATAGATATGCTAATAATATTATTTTGTGTAACCTTTAAACTTTCTAATACAAACCAAAAATAATTATAACCCTTCTAGAAAATACAAATTTTTTCCATCATATTTAATTAAAAACAAAAACAAGTAATCGAAAAATTAAAGATTATCCCAAACAGATCTGAAAAACTATCTTTCAACCATTGAAATAAAATTATTCTCTACATTTTTGAAAAAAGAAACAGGGAGAAAGAATTATAAGAAACTTTGCTGCTTTAACAAAAAAGCAGTTCAAAAAGGAATTCTAAAAATTTTGTGTTTTTCTTTTTAATTATGAAGTTTAGTAAAGGGTTTTCTCATTCATTAAATGGTAGTGCAATGAATTTATTTAAAGGAAACAAATCCTTGAAAAACTATGATTTTTTAATTACTTGTTTTTATGTATGAAATTTTCAGATTTAATCAAAAGAAACTAATTAATTTTTGTAAATCAAATTCATTTGCCCATTTATGTTTTTTTTCTTAGCAAGTCCAAGGCAAAGACACAATACTTTTCGAACACAGGTCAGAACCCCTAATCAAAGTTACAACACCATATGGTATCTGTGACCATTGAGCAATCGGTTTTTTAAATGAATGAGCGAAATCCTTAAAAAATTAGTACTGAAAATTCAGTCAAACATGCAACGCTTAGTCATACATATAAAAACTTATTGCATTCCTGTAGGCGAATTCTTACGTGTTACGAATGCTTTTTTAAAAAAAATTTCAGCAAACCAAAGAGAAAAGAGAAAATTCTTCAACATCCGAAGCAGCATGAAACAATCTCAGCACAAGGGCAAAGTGAATCAGATATGTGCAGTAAGACAGTTTGGCAAATGGAAATAGAACCTTGCAGGAAAGTATGCGGTTCAGGCGACCTGAAATGAAAAAACAATATTTGAAAAAAAAAATCAACATCAAATCTTAAATTTTCAAGTATACAATCAGTATCATGTGAGGATATTGCGAAAATTGAAACTTTCAATAAATTCTCATGGAATAAAATAAACGTGGGTGTATGGAACAAATCATATTTGGTAGAATAAAGAAAACCATGGAACACGGGTTTCAATATGTTCAAAAATAGCGTTGACTCTATCATGTGAGATTATTATCATAGACAACATATTTTAGATGATTTATTATAATGATAATATGGTGCTGGTTTGGTTAGGAGGTTTTGTTGTCTCCGAAATTTACGGGCAAACAATATTTTTATCTGCTTGTATCAGTTTTTTATGATTATTAAGTATGCTTCTTTGGCAGCAGATGCGTTTTTAAAATCCTAACAAAGAACTATAACGTAATAGCCGTTATTTCATGCCAAAAGCAACGTAATCCCATAATTAATTTTTAAGAGAATTCAGATTGCAGAATCGTGGCCGAAAATCATGGAGAAAACATATATTGACATTTTAATTTCATTTTACTCCAGCAGCGTAGCACAATTATTAAAAAGGCATATAAAAGGGGTAAAAAGGGACGAAACATTTATCCCTGGTCTTATGTACTATGATATTCTCATAAATCTCACACGCGTAGATTTCCGAGAGGAATTCTTATAGCAGCATTAACTTTGTGTTGATCTTTAGACAAGGGAAACGGAGGATTCTTTAAAAAGAAT
The DNA here is from genome assembly GCA_026289955.1 of Argiope argentata. NCBI lineage: Eukaryota > Metazoa > Arthropoda > Arachnida > Araneae > Araneidae > Argiope > Argiope argentata. The sequence goes on along the minus strand of JAOUZG010017100.1, from coordinate 15,580 downwards.
TCAGTTATATACATGATTTATTATCCATCCACTGGCCACGTGGACTAAAGGGCGCATTATCTTTATAATACTTCATTTGTTTATTAAATAGAAAAATGGAAATGTATCAGAAAATAATAAAATGAAGTTAGTATGGATTAAATTTGGAAATTACTTACTTAAAATCCATTCTTCTAAATGATTTTTTTTTAATTTTAAGGGTAATAGATAGAGAAACATAATATCCCAAATGTTTTTTCCAAATTCAGGGAAATATAAAAATTGGATATCCATTAAAATCTTGAGTTCGAATTTTTTGAAAATTACAATAATTTCTCTTTGCATAATTCATAAATTAGAAAATAAAAGAGAATGATAAATTGACCATTAAACGAAGTTATCGCTGGAATTTACTAGACTATGAATTCATTGACGCTATTATAAACTCTATAAGTTATATCAATCCAAGAAAATGTTGACAATATTTTATCTAATAAGGCTTTTAATATTCCTTTTCCTCTCTGAATTTAAAAAAAAAAGCTCGGAATAATACAAAAATTTTACTCTTTGTTGAAAAATTGATAGTAGAAGTAAAATCACATACCTCCTTGGCCGTTCACACAAACATACATTATCCAAGCGAATCCAACAGCAAAAAGTAAGCTCTTCAATCCATTATAAACAGCATCTTCCATTAGATCTTCTTTTCTGTTGTGCATTACAAAGAAAGAAATTATTATCAAGACAAAACTTACAATCCATCCAAAATGCATTGACACCTGGAAAAAAAACAATAGTATTTAATATAAGGAAGAAATGAGTATTTCCAATTTATATTACATTTTCCCACTTTACTAATTTTTTAAATTTCATATTGTGTTGTTACTTATGTCACCTGCGATGGACAAGCCCCGCTGATACATCAGCAGATTTTAAGCCGAAGATATACGTTTCTTATTTCAAGTAGCACCAACTAGAGCTGAGAGTAGGATTTTAGCTACACACTCATCACAGTCACTTGCACAGTCATACATCTCGCAGATAGCACACAAAGAACCGGGAATCCCAGAACATGAGGAAGACGCGCTACCTCTGTGCCAGAAAGCCGGCCATCTCTTATTGTGCATACATTTGTGTAAATCCCATTTTTTAATTAAAAAACAAAATTACCAAAAATTACAGTTTGTTGTTACAAATTGTTTAGTCACAACTGATCAATTTTTTTATTAAAAATAATTTATTTCATTCTTAATAAGCAGCTTTACAACGAAAAAAATACAATCAGCTACAATAGAAATATTAACATAAGAATTAATTGGTAATAAATATGTTTAAAAAGAGGCTCCTTAAAAATACATAAAAAAAATTTTTTAAAAATTATGACAGAAATTTTAATTTAAAATTTACTTGATCACTCAGTTTATCCGAAAATTCCTCTGAGAGTGGTCGTACTCGCACGAAACAATTATTAATTTCTAATACTAAGAGAGGATAATGGATATGAAATTGTATGTAATTGAAATTAAATATAAAAAATATCCCCAATATGAAATCTAGTAATTTAAAGTTTGATTTATTGGAATAATTAATAGAAGTGTTTTCCTAAATGCTTTATAAGTTGTGTTTCTTTCTATATTCCCTATATTGTTTTTTTCCTACCAAATGATATTTTAGTGTGTGCAACTTTCCTTTGCAATTATAAATAATAATAACTAAGTTCCTTTTCTTAACACCTGAACAACTTTTTTTAAATTTAATACGAATATTGCAATGAAATAGCTATCGTATATTCTCTACAGGATAATTGAGGGGTTAACTAAAAGATAAAAATTGAACATTAAAATTTTTCTGAGCATTTTTTGTTAAATTTGAAGAACATATGCTAATGGAAGCTGGTGACTTATTTTAATAAAATGAATACTTTACCATAATGTTAATGGTAATGCCTGTTTGTATGTAAAAACGGAGAGAAATTTTTAAAACCAAAGAAAAAAATGTATTTTGCTCTATGCAGGAGCTAAAAAGATTAATTCCTTTTATTTAAATTTTTCTCCACTGTATTTCCCCTCCAATTACAACTTTTCCCCCGATAAAGGTTTTGAAAATTATTTTTTTCTCTTTTAGTTCAATGCACAACTTAGGCGATTTGCAATTTGAAGTAAAGCCTGTGATACTCACTTTCATCAAGAACATATAAAGCAACAAGATGTCGATGTTGATTTATGGATATTTTCCCATTGCTCTAATTCAAAAGATAGGAAATTGGGAAATCTACGCAAATAATTTTATTTTCACTCCCAATTTCAGAACTATATATGTTTCTACTTACTAAATTTTTCATAATTTTTTTATCAAAACAATTCTAAATTACTGTTTGTATATTTGAAGATGTTCAAAATAACAAGGTTAAGGAAACGGATACTGTTCCAAAAAGGAAATGACTTACTTTACTGAACCTCAATGTCTGGTGATTTATTTTTCTTTTAAATGTATAGTAACCCAGCAGTATTCCAACTAAATAAGAATTAATTCTTGTATAAGGTAGTTGATAAACATTATCATAATACAGAAAAACTCTGAAAAGAAAAATAATATTTTATAAGTCTCAATCAATAAACATTTAAAAATAAAATTCACCCATTTTATTTTTATTACGATTTATGTGAAATAATATGCAATGTCACGCTGACTTATTTTTAATTTATAAAATTATATTAAATTCATATTTGTGATTTCGTGATTAAAGTATTACAGACATACCTATCATCATTAAAAACGAAATCTCCGAATTTCATTCAAACTCAAAGAATCATACAAAAGAGAGGGATATTTTCCATAAGTTTAGATTTTGAAGTCGTTTAACCCGTTCTCATATTACTTCCTATTGAATTAAAACCTACTTGCATACATATAAGTTCATCATAAAATAGAAAACTAATCATTTGTTAAGAATATTCTTTTTTTATATAGAAAAAAGCTAAAGAATTTGTCGATTAAGAAGAAAAGCGTGAGTTCCAAAAAATTCTAGAATTCTGGCGGTATCTCGATTGGGAGAGAGAAGATAAAATATCTTTCTAGAATCTTCGTTGCCTTCTCACGGAGACTACGAAAATTCAATGCACAAAGGTGAAATTAAGCCAGCTGAAAGAAGCTGTCACGAGAATTTTTTTTTCCTTTTCAGAGTTGATTCCCAAAAAGTTATATCTTTCTTTATGCTGCTGCGATTGTTTAGTTACAACTTCCAGTTTGCACGCGTGCTGTTAAATTTTACAAGTCCTGTCTTTGTGAGCGCTATGCCTGTATTTTGCTAACTGTATTTTCTTGCTTTCTTGTCGTATAAAACAATAATATTTATAATCAGACTTGTTAGACTTTCCGACATTCTCCCCTTCGGACGAATTTTTCCGCAAAAATTGAAATTAGTATTTTTGAGTAGGTATTTTGGAATTCATCTGAACAAATTTCATTCTAATTTCCTAAACCCTTTATAAAGAAACAAAAAAGAATGTGCATGTGTGTGTTTGTGTCATTGATTTAGAATTACAGTATTCAGTACAACTACACCTTGCAGAGTGGAAACGCTGCTTTAAAATTTGAACTAAAAAGTTTTAATTAAAAATGTATCGAAACTTTGGCGTTTTCTCCAAGATTACTTTTAAAATTGTTAATACAAAAATAATTTATAACTTTTTAATTAATTTTTTTATTCATATAAAAGTATAAATATAATATTTTCACTGAATTGTGATATTTTTTAATGTTTTTTATCAACATCCTTCATTATTACATAGAAATTAAAAACGTTTTTATTGTTGAAACAAATATTTAATATCGTAGGTCACATAAATTATATAAGTTAAACAAAGAAAGAAACAATTAAACATTTGTATATTTTGTGTGAGAAATAAAATAGCGAAATTATAAAAAAGTAAAAGATAATGGTGAGATATAATGTAAGCATTTATTAAAACATTGTTGGATATGATTCAAATGTGTATACATGTGTAAAAAGAATAGAACGAAAGAGAGACTGTTGACTGAGAGCAGCGATAATGCTTTTAAACAATTTTATCTTCAAATATTCTTTTGATAAGAATCTTAAGATTTATGTTTCGCATAAAATCATCTGAAATTAAAAGCACCCATGATCCTCAGCAAATCAGTTTGCCACCACAGAAAGGTAGTGAATTAAAAATCAAAATAAAAAATGCTTACTTTTATTCAAATAAATAAAATTAATATTGAATTATAAAGCAAAATCCAGAATGTAGGAAATGTATTCAAAACAAAATCAATGGTGAATTATAAATTAATTCAAAAATGTATTCAAATCAATAAAAAAATCTACTTTTTAATATAACAATAAAAAATGTGTGTTTTTTAATTGGTATTTTAAAATTATTTTTATATTTGAATAAATGCATTTATCTCTGTAATGATGTGATTCTGATTAAATTTGTTAGCTAAGATGAAAGATTTTGCTTATACTTTACCTGTATAAGAATGGTGCTAATTCATCAAGATGAGAACTCATTCTGGTTAAACCGTCCACTAATTTGAAGTGCTTCGTTATGGCAAAACTTGCAAAGCAAGACAAAAGGATGCATAAGATGGTGAAACTGTATCCTAGATTTGGCCGTCTGAAAAAAATAAACATAAGAGACACATTAAACACAAAATTCATATCGATATTTTGGTAAATTTCGACGCTTCATGCCTCCCTGAGTCCAAAAAACGTTTCTATTTGAGCACAATAATTAAAAAAAGGTTGTGAGCTAAGCTAATAGGGTTCACGTCACATTTATTGGCTCTGATCAGCTAATTCTTTTTAAAGCCAAAATACGGCTGTGAATACAAAGCGAACATGCACATTCCCAGCAGTGGAAGTTCCTTGAACCGTACCAGCCGTATCTGCCTTTTGTTTCGATGAGTGGCTCTGCTATCTATAATTTAAGATGGCGGTTGTTCTTCAGACGTCCACAGCTTATGAGCAGCGAAGTGTTATTCGTTTTCTATGGAGCAAAGGAAAAACGCCCATAGCAATTCACAGAGTAATGCACTCCAAGTACGGGGAAAAGTGTCTCTCTTTGAAAAGTGTTCAATGGTGTTTTCTTGAGTTTCAAAAAGGTCGTGAAGTCTTACATGGGAATGAGCGTTCACTGGAAGAATCTGGATCGTCCACCTTACAGTTCAGACCTTGCCCCTAGTTATTTTTACGTTTTCGGTCCACTGAAGAAGTTTCTGGCAGGACAGAGATTCATATGTGACGAAGAAGTCAAGACAGTGGTTCCACAGACAGCCGGAAGAATTCTACCACAGTGGGATCTCTAATTTAGTGCTGCTATGGGACAAATGTCTGAACTGTTGTGGTGACTATGTGGAGAAATAATGTAAGGTATGTAGTACACTACGTATATTTGTAAATATGTATATGTACCTGTTTAAATATGTATATGCACCTGTAAAAAATAGGCACAAAGACTTTTTGATTTGCCCTCCTATTCAGAAAAATAGAATAAAATTCCTTTTTTTTCCATCTTACTTCTGCATGTCTTTTTTTCTTCAGTCTATATGTTTAATAGTACTTAATTCTGAGATATTGATAAGAAATTTCTGTTTAATAATGCCCCGAAAAAATATTTGACTGAAAAAAAACATTTCTTAAAAGCATTTATTAATAAAAATTCATTAATAATTGTTAAAGAAAGAAATGAACTGCATGTCTATTGAAAGAGAAGAAAATGAGGTACAAATTCTCAAATTATAAAGTAAATATCCCCCAAAAGCCATTTTGAATTTTGTTTTAACAAAGTCAGTAAAAGTTTTAAAACTTTAATATAATTTTTTAGTAATATATACTTATATATGTCGTTATCAGGAGACAAACATTATTTTTGCATTTTGCATTTTGTTTTTGTAATCTTTTACAGCTAAGTTATTTATATTAAAAATTAATTATTTTTTTAAAAATAATTTGTGAAATTTCTTTAAAGCAGTTCGCAATTTTTATATGAGTTTAATATTTTAGAATATTAACTAGGAATTATTTTTCTAAACAAAAACAGTTTAATCCGTTTGTTACTAAACCGCATTTTAAAAAACGTTATTAAAATAATTATTTACGCTGAGGTGAAATGTTCAGACTACTACTAATTTTAAATAATTTGAATAGAACGAAACAAATAGCTTACCTCAATAGTAAAATGAGAAATATAGGACTAACAATGTAAAACTGCATTTCAAGAGCAAGATACCAACCCCATTTCATGCACTGAAAGTAGATAAATCATTAAAAATAAGTAATATAAAAGAAATTAAGTCAATTTCTACTTAAGACAACAGGAAAACATTTTATTTTAGTCCATTTTTATTAAATAACTACAATATAAGTAATTTATCAAAAAAATTATTCATTTTCACGAGAATTGAAATCGCATTCTTCAGATTTACGCGAAAAATAGTAGAATCCTCGCCTTCTACCGATTGGGCTAATGCCTGTTGGTTTTGATTTTCCTTACCAACTACTAAAACACTATTTAAAGTTTTAAAAATTAATTAAATTTTATTGATGAATGAATATTTGAAAAAAAAACTATTAACATCAAGCGTCAACCCTTGTAGGTTTAAAAAATGTATTTGGACTTAAGTGGATGAATAAAAGGTATTTTAGTAACGATTGAAAATTTGAGCAAGAAATAAATATTTATAGGGAGAGTTTGAGCTAATAGAATTGAAAACAAGTAGCATAAAAAACAAATTTTTAAAATCAATTCCTACTAAGGTTAACAAAGAAAAAATATTTTAGTTACTTTTTATTAAATAATTACAATTAATATAAATATGTATATAAAAACGACAGAATCATAATATTAAGCAGAAACATAGAAAGTGAATTTCCTGGCAATTTCCATTCTCCTTTCTAAATATGGTGTTCAAATTCGCAAATCAAGGGATGCGAATCCAGCCGCACACCAGACTATCCCTGCCTGACAGTTACGATGACAATAAATAATTGATCAAAAAATCCTACAGGTGTGGAATTTTCACCGCCAGTTGAAAATTCAAAGCCAATTGTGACCACGCAAAATGCGTGATTTTTCTTCACCAGTTGGGGAATTCAATACAGATTAGAAATTTCTAATTTTCTTTATTCTGAATTACTTTAATTCGAAAGTACTTCAAAATGAATTGGAAAAATCGATTAATGAACAATGTTTAATTTTAAATGCATCAAACATTATGAAGATAAACAGAATCGTTTCAAATAATCGGCCGAAAACATGTTAAACTTAACCTCATTAGTGAGTGGAAAAAAATAAACTGAGTTCTTTACTTATTTGGTGGCGGGGAAGTGAAGATTTTTGGCGACAAAGTTAGTTTTTAATTAATTAATAAAAAATTAATGAATAATATTTGAAAAAAATTGTATTAACATCTAATGTCATCCACTACAAGTTAAAAAAATTTTAGTTGAACTTGAGTGGATGAATAAAAAGTATTTTACTAAAGATTGAAAATTTGAACAAGATTTATATATAGAGGGAGAGTGTGAGCTAATAGTAGGAATTGAAAAAAGCATATTTTGGAAGAAATTGCTACAGTAGTTCAGTAAAGAAAATGAAAAAAAAATCGCCTCAGACCAAAATTTATTGGCAACAATAGGGTATAAAATCATAAGATAAAATAAAATTACAACTTTTCCGTTTCTGTCCATTACCAAAACCTATGGCACTGACATTTCCTTACAAAAGTAATTTCAAGATATTATTTTATAAATTTATTATTTTATGAAATTTGGAACCAAATTTAACAGGTGTTTTACTGTGCGTCGGTCTGAACTTTCAATCAATGCTAACGCGATAACTCACAAACGCATTGACTTAAATAAATAAAATCTGGTATGGGATCTTGTGACAATATTTAGAGTTCTATATCAAATTTTGTTTGGTTTCGTCTAAATATATACTCAACTTTCTAATACTTGTGTCAGAAACATATAATCAGCCAAAGGAAGTCTGTTATGTTCATTAAAAACTACAGATTCACGACAAAGTTCGATTTTTCTTAGCTATTGTTTACCAACTGCATGCAGTTAATACACAAATTTGAATTTTCTTTACTATATTATAAAACCTACAACTCTCATACGTTGAAATTAGAATCCGTACCCATGTTGCTCTCACGGCCTTGCGCAGAATTTGTAATTTATGCACAGAGAAGGTTTGAACTAAATAGAAGGGCACACTTATTAAAGTGTATGCAATAAAGTTTCGAGGAGACAACAGTAGCTGGTTAAAAATATGAGCCACTTTTTTTAAGATAACATATTCAGAGTGATTAAAAAATGTTCGCAAATTGAAAAGATAGATCCGTCATACAACAAGGAACAAATATCGCATGGGAACAGAGTGGCACAAATGCCTGTAAAAGGCACTAGAGCCACGAGTGAGCGTTGTTATGCAAACACGATCTGAGCAAGCGGAGGTTGTCTTCATTCGAAACCTGGATGCATTTGGAGTAACATGGCTAGTTGCACGCATAGCGAAACGAATGACATGCATTTGATTTACGGCATGGGCAACTGCATTGAACGAGTAGTCTTCTGAATGTATCAAAAGAAATATCCTGGACGGACTCCCGCACGTTTCAGCGCAGACGTCAAAGCTCAACTGCACGCCACTCTTTCTGACAACTGGATTGGTCGCGGTGAGCCAACAGCATGGCCGCCCCGATCCCCAGACCTATAGCCCTTAAAAATTTTTATGATGATTTTTAAAAAGGACTTTATATGAAACACCTGTTGCAACATTTTCTTATCTACGATGATACCAGGAAGCAGCGTTATAGATTCGTAACACTATCACAAAAAACGTAACAAACATAACATAAATAGAAAGCACAACAAAATAATGAAAAAATTGAAATCTGCTACCTGAAATTTTATGTTATCATGTGAGAACATTATTAATTTTAAGGCACTGTTTATCTTAATTAAGTAAAGTCATTAACCAATTTAAACAGGTTTGAAACAATCATGTGACTATCAGAATACGCATTCATTGGTACATCGAGAATCGGGTATATGGTGGACATTCTGCCAAACTGTAACTAGTCAAATGGGATAATTATCTTCACGATTTTCTAATAACTCTAAAAGCGGAAAATGGATGCCTCAAAAGTGATAAATCGCTAATTTTCTAACGGTATATTTTGTGGCTTCAAAAACCTCAATTCAACACAACATCATATCCTCACATAAAAACATTTTAACAAGATAAAAAATTGCAACAAATTTGCCATTGACTTAAATTTTTGAATTACTAATAAAAAAACCTTTAAATCATTTAAATTTCTATTTTAAATTTTTTGGCGATAAATCACCAAATGAGACAACCATTTGCATTAATTTCTAATAACCCTAAAAGTGAAAACTTGATGCCTCAAAAGAGATAAATCGCCAATTCATTGCCTTCGCATTTTGAGGCTTCACAAACCTCAAACCAAAACAACATCAGATTCTCACATGATAATAAAGTAGACATAACATCTAATCTAAGAGAATGCCTAGTATTTTACTGTTTAATTTTTCGATTTCTCACCTGTTTTGCATATGATAGAAAATTATTTATATAAAATAAATGCCACCACCAGTAGTCTCTGCATACTGAATATAGCTGATAGCATGAGTCTCTGGCATTTCCACATGTAGAGGATAGAAATATTGTGTGAATTCCTAACACAATCATGTATACAGGTGTTAGTCTGTAAATGGAAATAAAAATAATTAATAATGGCGTGAATGAACTAAGGATATCATAGGCATTTTGTTATGTTTTAAAAAAATTAATAACTCATATTCTATTAATATAGTTTTATCTTCGTCGTTTTGAGTAACGACAGTTCATGTAAAAAGAAATGAAATGATTCTAAATCTCTAAAAATTACACTGCACATTTAACTCCAACTTCTTCTTTATTGTCGACCACCCCGCCACCACTGAATGTTGCAGTATCGACAGGATTTGTTGCGGCCGAATGTGGACTGTAGCAATCTCCATCCTTACATTGGCCGAATCTGTCAAACTGACATTCTCTTCGAGATCATTGGCCTTAAAGTGGTCAAATACTGACCACCTCCTCCTCTACAAACTTTCAAACAGTTGGCAAAAGACTGACAATTTTAGACATCATGTCCTTCAGAGTCCTAAGATTACTTGGAACCATCAGTACTGAACTCAAGTCATTATTTTCCAACTTGCAGATGTTTTCTATGATTGGAGATTTCTATGCATTCTTTTAAATAGTGGTAAACAGTACCAATTCCTCCACAAAGGCATTTATTTTCCGGCATTCTTCCAAATCATTAGAAATAGGCAGGGAATCTCCCATGCCCTGATATAATTTAGACTACCTGAGGATGGTATCTTCTTATTTTTATTTCTGGATTAGGAATAAAATCGTAAGTTACTCTTCCTCTTTTGGACATATGCCATATATCAAACCACTGTGGCTTAATTTCTTCTCTCAATTCCCATTTTAAGACACTATTTGATTTGAGGACAATTATATCCACACTCTTTTCTGTGCTGCCATCCTTGATAAACTCTAACTCTGTCGAGTCCTGTAATTTGCTTTTTAAAAGAAATTATGACAATGCACCATTATTATCGTGTTAATGTTGATATAGCTATTCCATTTTGTTCAAAAAAGAAAAAAAAAGTGATTACAAGAACAGACCCAAGAACACTTGACGGTTAAATATTAAATAACAAAATTTTCACAATTATCAAATGTAATAGCATATTTTTCACAATTATAGAATCTAACAGCATTTTCTTTTTTCTAGAACCAATAAATTATTGCAACATTTTAGTATGCGGTTATTTACAACATTTAGTATGCGGTTGTCAACAATTTTATTTATTTTCATTTCTTTCTTTTTTTTTGCCAACCTATTATTATGTTCTTAAGATTTCCAGAATGTTCTAGAAAATAGAATATTTAGGTGTACTTCTGAAAAATTCTTTACTTATTGAAGGAGATTCAAAAAATTGGTCAATAAATTTTAAGGAAGTTAGGGAGGTGTGGCTAAAAATATTTTCAAGTGGTCGGAAAAAAAAGAATCAACACGCGAGCCACTGTTAAGTAAGTCACTTTTTGGAGAACAAGGCACCAAATATTGTCACATACCACATTATCCGGACAATTCCAGAATTCGGATACTTCCGACTCTACATCCAATTTCTTCAAGAAACTCGTTTAATTTAGAAAACCTATCTCTATTGCCAATTATTGCGGATAACTGCAAATACTTATTTTTAAAAAATCTTAAATTTACATTATCCGTATTAGCAATACAAATAAAATCAGGAATGTGATTTTAAAAACAACTCTTTCAAAAAAAAATCCAATGATTTTTTGCATCTATCATTGTTGGCAGTTATTGGGACTTCCTCCATGAATATATCTCTAAAGATGACTCTCTTAAGAAAATCTTGGAATTTATCCCATTTATCCCTGTTCGCAATTATTGCGGATACCTCCAGAATTGTAATTCTGAAGACAGTTCTTTCAAGAAAATCAAAATTCTCTGATTTCACTGGGCTATTTCTTTGGTAGTTCTTAAGAATACCTCCAGGAATGTTACAATGGAGACAATCCAATAAAGAAACTCATATAAGTTGTCACATCTAACTATGATGGTGGATGGTATAAGTCAAGCGATTTTCTGCGATGGCAGGATAAAATTTTATTCTGAAATATTGTTTTTGCTATGTATTGTTTCCTTGCCCATAGATTTCTCTCCCACCACGAGCACCTAAGATATAAATGAGAATGAGAAACTTCTGACATGGTGGTTGACTCTCGCCAATCCAGTGGGTACAGATACTGTTGGGGTCAGTTACCTCCTAAGATGGCTGGCTTGCTTCCAGCGGGAAGGATGGACAATGATGGACTTCAGGATTAATTTTATTACTTGCCAATTTTCTGACGGGGGTATGGTATTTAATTCATATACCTTAGTTAGAATCGGAGTAACCAAGTTGTGGTTAACCCTAAATTTTTGAATGCTCATAGTTGGTAGTTAGACAAAATTAGTATATCGTCCTTTAGAAATGAAGTACTTTCCATTAAAAAAAACCGTCTGGTATATAAACATAATGATTCGCACCGCAGTGATTTCTTTATAGCTCAAACATAAGGCATTGAAAAGGGTCTCTACGTGTTTGTGTTATCATTGCTTAATCTCGAAGTTCAGTTGTTTTTTCCTATCATTACCAGCGTGCTGATGAAGAAGAATAAGCAATGAAAGAATAACAATTCCTGTAAATGTAAGTGAAATTTTTTTATGCCGCAGGAATCAGTACAAAACTAACAATACTACTTTTCTACCTTCTATTGTTTGTAAGAAAATATAAAATTTATTAAAAATAAATAATTGATAATGGTTGCAATGATACAGCAGTTTTCTAAAACAAATAGCTTAACCCAGTAATTATTTCTCTCAGAAAAAAAAGCATTGCCTTAAGAAAACATATTAACTTTTATTATATTAAACTAACTATTGGAAAAAAAATATTGGATTAAATATATAAAGAAGCATTGCATACCTTACGAATCTTTTAATGTAGAAATATGAAATAGAAATTTTGCCATTGCTTTTTATATAATCTTTGGAAAACGCATATCCATTCAGAAAGCCACTAAAAAAGAAAAAGAAATTCAAATTATCAAAGAATTCTTCAGATTTTCCATATTATAAATGCAATCAATTCTGAGCTTTTAACATGCACAATATATGTAATTATAAGATGAAAACTCATTCAAAGAAACAATTCACTGATTTGCTGACTTAGAGCCATATATCTATTTTTTAAAAAATATTACGATGTATTTAATCATGCTTATTTAAATGTTCCTGACCTATCTAATAAAAAATATTAAATTCCTTCGTTCTTATACACTTTAAAATGTCTGTAATCTATGCTATTATTATGAATGTGAAAGTTTGGATGGAGGGATGACTAATGTTAGTCAATCACGCCAGAACAGCTGAACGAAACTGGATGAAATTTAGTACGGAGTTAGATTGTGGTCGAGAGCAGGACATAGGCTACTATTTATTCCAGTTTATTGAGTGGTTATTTTTTTATCAATTGAAAACTAACTTTCCCACCAAAAATCTTCATTTCCCCACCTTCAAAAGAGTAAGACTTCAGTTTGTCCCCCCTCAAACGCTTCTGTTTATTTTTTTACCATTTCATGCATTTAAAACAAACATTGTTAATTAATCGATATTTTTTTTCTACATGAAGTACTTTTGAATTAAAATAAAACATAATAAAGGAAATTAAAATTTCCATTCTATATTGCGTTACCCCAACTCATGTAGAAAATTCATGCTGCGCTAAATTAGCGCTGAAATTAACGCATGCGCATGGCTGCTTTGTTTTATTTCAAGAAATTATTTATTCTAATAAAAGGATTATTTTAATAAAAATTATTTGTTCTCATAAAGTTCTCATAATATTTTGTTTAAAATCGTCTGCTTACGAATTTCATAAGATCCGAAAATAATAAAAAAAATAGAAAAAAATGAAAGAGAATTGTTTTTTTTTGTAAATAAAAATAGTTATTTTGGCATTTATTGTGTCTATATTTAATGTGTTAGTATCTGTTAATTGAGTTTAAATTCTAATTAATTACCTAATTTTTAGCCCATGTTATTTTACTCTAAAATTTTATCATATTTCTTGATATAAATTCCACTTTTTTTATTCAATTATTTTCAACAAGAGCACTAAAATGTGTTGACCTTCTCAATCTCTCAAACTTAGAACGAAGGGATAAAATTCCTTTATGCCTATGCGTTCTTTTCAGACAATTTCTTTTCTTATGTCTACCCGTGTCCTTTCCTGCCAGAATCTCTAGATTAAATCACGGGGTGGGGGAATTCAGTCATTTTATTCTTGTACTCTTGGGCTGCGTTCCCTACTTTTTCTATGTACAAGTTATTGTTTTCACTTGATGAAGTAAATTGAAGCTGCTACCAAAAGTGTCATTTCGACTACGCACCTACCAAAATTATTCTACATGTATGTCATTTGAAAACATTGCAAAACATAAAAGTAGAAACCATTTCTTTATCATAATCGGTAAATATTTTTTTATATAAAAACCTGACAGATAGTCAGAAAGATTAATTTTTTAATGTTTCGCCACTTTTAAAATTTCAAAAATGCGCAAAAATTAGTTACACGTTTTAATATTTGCATGAACCATTAATACTGTTAAAGAATGAAAAAAAACCGTCCTTGATTTTTTTCAATCACTAAAAAATTTCAATTAAATATTACTCCGAGTTGGTCATTCCCATTCTTATTTGTCAAAAATTAATGTCCAGAACAAAACATCAGGTCTTTATAGAACATACATGTCATCTCTTTTATTAAAATTAGAGCTTAAAATAGTAGTCAGTACATTTACGATGCAAAATAAATTAGAATTTAGTAATGATTGTAAAAAAATCCAGCAGGCACAATGTCCTCCACAGAAATAATATTGATGCATTCTTCAATTGCTCAACGTTACATTATTGTTACGAATATAATAATTTTCACACAAGAGTGATAAGAAGAGAGCAGACTTTATTGTCTATGAAAACTAAATATTCGCAACTCAAGCTTCAAAATTCACAGGGAATTAACTCTACTTAATCAGCTAATTTCAAATAATAGCCAAGCTGTAGATTCCCGTGGCATCGAGAGAAGATACATTGTCTAAATCTAAGCCTACCAAACTTAGCTCTCTTTTCGAACTCAGCTAAGTGCCCGCCTTTAAGGTGAGTCTTAAACAGAGTCCCATTAAAGTGGGTGGAGCAACTGTGGAAAGCGCTCACTCGTTCTAAGCAAATCTAGAAATTTCTCCAATATTCTTTAAGAACGAATCTTTATTTGTAAGCTTCTACTACACATTACAGCGTGTAGTAAAAACCATTAAGGACCTCATTACGTCGCCAATACACCTACATCGCCAAATTAGTTAAATATGGCGATCTTCTGCTGTAAGCTCCCTTAGAATGGTCTTTTCTCGCTGATGAGCGATTCCATTACAATTAATGTTATAGTATTAAGCTATTTACAAATATTTACAACATTTACACGATTCATGCATATTTACATCTAATTTACACAAATTTCATAACATTATATATATATTTGAAAAATTGCTAAAATATCTAGAGCAGACTACTACGATTCAACACTAATATTTTATGATGTTATGTATTTCGTGGCGTATGTATATATCGTTAAGATATTATTAGGAATCTGGCTGTCCCTCTAACGTTGGACCGAATGGTATCCGTTTTAAAGTCTGATTATACCGGACAGACGGCCTCCATTCTTTTTCTGATGGTTTACAGAACTGTGGAGAAAAATTAAGGACAAGAAGTTATAGCATGTAAGAATGAGTATTATGCAGCTGACAAAAACCACATGCGATTTGAAACGAACTAAATCCTTGCATTTACACTCAAAGGTTAGGAATAATCAAAATTTATACACATCGATCATCAACCATTTCAATAAACATGATTTTTA
>JAOUZG010017094.1:0-14278 GCA_026289955.1 Argiope argentata | reverse complement strand
GGCTAAGAGTACAACTTAGCTACACTCCTACGCAGCCGCTTCCACAGCTTGTTTTTACAGGTGGGAGGGGGATTTACACACCTTACAGATAGACCACAATATTACAGCCCTGCCCGAAACCGGACTCGAACCGGGGATTTCCTGCTCTCGGGGGTAGACGTGCTACCCCCTATGGCTAGTTATTCCACGATTAATCCAAACTTTAATAGTATCCAAAAATTGAATCAGTTATTCAGGCATATTTTTCTCAACCGATGGAAACAAAGATTAGACATAAAAGTACATTTGTAATTAGAAAACTTTGTATCAAATTTGGTATATTTAAGTCACTGCATTTTTTAAGTTATCACATTTACACATTTATGTAAGAACAGAAGATTAGCCGGCTTTCTCGCACAGAGGTAGCGGGTCTTCCTCGTGTTCGGGGAGTCCCGGGTTCAAATCACGGTTCGGACACGGTTGTTCTTCTATCGGTGAGATGTGTGACTGCGTACCCCTGTAAAAAGGGGCTGTGCAAGCGAATGTGGTGAGTATGTAGCTAAGTCGTACTCTTGGCCATAGGTGGAGCTACTTCAAAAACACGAGACGCTCCTTTCGGCTTCAACCTCCTGTTGTATCAGCAGAGTTCTTGTCCATGGCAAGTGCCATAAGTAACAACAACAAAAGTTTAACGTCTAGATAGATTTGGTTCAAAAATTGTTATGTGTCTACACCGTAGATATTAAATGTGTGTACTGCTTTTCATCAATCCAGATCTCTTCATTTCTTAGTTATCCTGCGAAATTATATTTAAACAGCCAGACAGAAGGAATTTCCTTGATTATATTTTACCAAAAATTTGATACGGATCTGAAAATTTAGTATCTAAACCCTTCAGCAAATTCTCACCTTCTAGCTCAAAGCATTTTTCAATCATCATTATTACAGATAGGCAGACATTTATCAAAAATATATTTTTTCAAACTCAGGGAGATTTGAAAGTAAAAATTCGCCAAAATATTGGATTCAATTTTTTTGACAATTACTATATTTTCTTTAAGCTGCGTATACGGTAAAATAAAAAGGCACAAATTAAATATTCTAATAGTGACACAATAGCTAATTCCTAAGCTTTTATTTTGAAGCATATACGTCCAGTTGAGGAAAGAATTATAAATGATGAAAGTCCTTAAATTTTACAGTAAATGAATCAATAAATTTACGTTAAACAAAATTGCGGTATATAGTTTTATTGCCTGCTTGTCTTATTAATTATACACAGAAGTCACAAAAGTCATGGGATAGCAATATGCAAATATACAGATGGCAGTAGTATCGCAGCGAAAAAGTATAAATGGGTTCGTTCGTTTTCCAGAGCTTTCATGTGGGTTCAAGTTATTCATGTGAACAGGTTTTTCGTTATTTATGGCGGCACGACGAGAATTAACAGACTTTGAACGTGGAATGTTATGGGAGATAGACGCATGGGTCATTCCATTGCGGATATCGTTAGTGAATTCAACATTCCGAGATCCACAGTATCAAGAGTGTGCCGAAAGTATGAAATTTCAGGCATCCCATTCCATCATGGACAGCGCAATGGGCGACCGCCTGCATTTAACGACCGAGACCGCCGACGTCTGTGTAGAATGGTCAATGTTAATAGACATGCAACACTTCGTCAAATAACTGCAGGAATCAATGTGGGACGTGTCCGATAGAAATATGCGGTGAAATTTGTCTTCCTTGGGCTATGACAGCAGAAGACCGACTCGAGTGCCTTTACTGACAGCACGACATCGCCTGCAGCGACTCTCCTGGGCTCCTGAGCATATCGACTGGTCCCTGGACCAGTGGAAAATCGTGGCGTGGTCAGATGAGTCACGATTTCAGTTGTTACGAGCTGATGGTAGAGTTCGAGTGTGGCGCAGACCCCACGAAGCCACCGACCCAAACGGTCAGCAAGGCACTGTTCAAGCTGGTGGTGGCTGCATAATGGTGTGGGCTGTTTTACATGGCATGGACTCGGTCCTCTGGTGCAACTGAACCGATCATTGACTGTAAATGGTTATGTTCAGCTGCTCGCAGATCACTTGCAGCCATTCATGGACTTCACGTACCCACACAACGATGGGATTTTTATGGATGACAATGCGCCATGTGACCAGGCCAGAACTGTTCGCTATTAGTTTGAAGAACATTCCGGACAATTCCAGCGCATGAGATGGCCACCTAGATCGTCCGATATGAATCCCTTCGAGCATTTATGGGACAGCATCGAAAGGTCCGTTCGTGCCCAAACTCCTGCACCATCCTCACTTTCACAATTATGGACGTCTATACAAACAGCATGGCTCAATATTCCTGCAGAGGACTTCCAACGACTTGTGGACTCCATGACACGTCGAGTTGTTGCACTTCGCCGGGCAAAAGGAGGACCTACATGGTATTAACAGTCATCCCATGACTTTTGTCACTTCAGTGTATATAGTAAATTCAGTCTGACCTTACGAACATTTTTTTTAAATAATGTCCCTCCCCGGTGACTGAAATTTGTCATACCAACATTTATACCACACAATTTCAACGGTTGTTTCACCAAGAAATCATGAATAAAAATAACTAACTCATTCTATGAGACTTTTAATTTTCTTTAAATCATTGTCGATTTGATTACAAAATAATGTATATTTTATTGTTCATAAAAATATTAGTGAATTAAGAATATTTTAATAAATAGGACTAAAAGCATAATAGATCAACAGCAATATAAATTATAACTCTTTTCATCATTTAAAACCTTTTGCAATTGTAAAAATATGTTGCAACGGTTTAAAAATCAACCATTGAGACACGATTAGAGTAGAAATCCTATATAGGGAATCTCTTACACGCCGAATTGAACTGTTGAACAATTCGTAAATATTTAATGGGGGAATTCAAATTAAATTTCTTCAGTTCTAGGGAACATGGAAACTGAATTTGCGTAAAAAGTTGAAGTACAAGTATTAAACTAATTCGAGATAACGTCTCTGTTTGCTTTTTCCTTTTGCGTCTCTCTTTGCTATTTCTTCCCGTTTTCAATTATTTTAATTCACTTTTTATTGTTGCTTTGAAATTTTATTAGTCTGAACTTGAAGGAAGGACAAAAGAAATTTGATTAATAAAAATTCATCTTAAGAAAAATGAGTATATATTTAAAAATATTCTATAATTACAAATTCAGAAAAAAAAATTATAATATATAGCAGTTTAATGAATAAAATATATTTCATAAATAAATGGTACTTTTTCAAAATTAAATAATAACCAATAATTACTGCTAATAATATAACAATGAAGAAATGAGAGTATAAAAAAAAGATTAAAATGAAATCTGCTTTGCATCATGTCGGAACATCATTTCTTGAACGATCAAGCACCACGTGCTCGTGCAAGTTAAATTATATTTTTATGCATTTTAATTGTTTCATCGAATGAGTCACTTCAGTATTGCAAGAGATCCAAAAAAACTTTGTCTCGCATTTATTGTTTTAAAAAAATATCACATTTCCAATTTATTTCATTTCGTATAATCACGTGTATTAAATGACATTTTCCTAGGTTTTACTTGCGGCTGTCATTAACTTATTTTTTTAAACAGAGCTTTTGTAAATGCAAAAGCAATGCGATGTTAAAAGCCGATTTTTTTAGAAGTCGTGCAGATAATAACATTTTTATTTTTCGCCTAAGGATTTTTGTTGATGAATCAACCTCATTCCGAAAAGAACATCATATTTTTACGTGAAGATAAAAAGACAGTATAAATTAAAAGAGTATAAATAATTTTGAATAAAAAAATCTGGATAAATAAAATTGAAACGTTGTTTTCGTAGTCATAAAATGTCAAACTACTAAATGGATTTTCAACACATCATGTACTCAATTCCTTGAAATATTTATATGAATAATAAAAGGAAGTCAAAAGCAATTTTACGCTATAGATATCCAATTTTGAATCCATATTTCATATTGAATAAAAAAAGTAGAAATGAATAAAAAAAATTATATCCTCGGCTAAACTATAAACTATAAAAATTATAACTCGGCTAGTCACTATAATAAACCTTTTTTTTATCTGACTCTTAAGAGGGTCGAAGTGGTCTGGTGATAAGGTTTCACGTTCGAGAACCAATTCCATCGAAATTACAGCTACTCTGGTGCATGCTAAATACGTTGGAGGCGAACGTCCTCCCTCTGGTGTGGTATGGATGCTCGGATACCAGTTCAGGTGTCGTCCTCGCCATCTAATCGTGGTTCAAAATTGCGATACTACGTTCCAAAATAATACTAGTGCTGCTCTAAAATGGGACATTCATATGACTAAACTAAACAAAACTTACTTAAATTCACGTCTGTTACAGATATTTACCGTTCTTTCACTTCAAAATTAGAATTTCTAATAGATACTTTACCTGTCTCTGATATCAAAGTTCGTTTATTAGATGTCTTTTTGGCATCGAAATTTGTCTTTTTAACACATAACTAGTTTTCTATGACTCCAAAATTTAGATATAAAGCAAATTTTCTTTTTTTCGATTTTAAAAATGAGACAGCTATACAGAAGAAGACAGGGTGATATTCTACAAATTTGCTGCATTCAATTTCTGAATTCTTCACAGATATTTTTAGAAAATATTGATTATATAAATAATGAAATCTAAGAAAAAGTTCATGAATTTTAATTAAATTTTTATTAACTTTCGTAGTAATAAATCTGCCAAAGATTTATCACTACGGAATTTGAAAACGATCTTGGCTCTCTCAAAGAAGTTTCCATATATATACTTCATATTTTGTTTATTTTTGCTCTTTTTAATGCAAAGCGTTCTACTTTTTTTTTACCTTTTTACAGATTTTATGCAAAAATAAAGAATAAATAGCCTTATTTAGTTTATTCTTTGATTACTCTTTTCATTATTTGTTAGTCTGACTTCAAGTTTAACACATTTTTAACTTGGTTCATACCTTTAATGATTTAATAATATATTTTCATTTCTTTTTAAAAATATTTTTTTCATTTAATTATTCTTTGTTATCAAAATGGTGGAAAAAATTACTAAATGAATAAAATTCTTGAAAAATTAAATTATCAATTAATGAGCTCTTACTTTCAAATAAATCATGTATTTATAATTGTAGGTATAAAAAGATATAATATAAAAAAATAATTTTTAGATTTTAATTAACTAATAAAATTAAAAATCAACCAATGAGTAGTTAGTGCTGTTTTCATGCCCAGCTTAACAATGAAAGGAGGGGTGCAGTAGCTTCTGAGGGTAAGTCATAGAGCAGACACTCCATTCCGCCGCGAAGGCAAACGGATTAACCATAAGCACTGAATGACCGGACTCACCGCAACAGTAATTAATAGGAACAGTGTTTGAGTACTAACGGCCACCACCGACCACAGTATAACCCTCCCCGAAGGAAATCAGTCCCGTCATCGATGGGAGGAGCCTAACCCCCACCTATTAGTCAGCCAACAGGGTTGGTGAGATACAACCACCACACCAGAAGCATCTCATCACCAATAACAAGGTGGCCCCTGGGGGGGAGCTTTTAAGGGTATGTAGCCCTGAGCACCGGAGGCCAGAAGTCTGACTTCTAGCTCACACACGTCACAAACCCTTTTTACGGGGCGGACTTCATTCATGAATTTCATTAATTCATCCACAGATCTTAATTTAGATCTGGAACAGAGAACGATCACCTCTGACCCAGTACCACCAGTGGTATTATTCTCGACTTAGAGGATTTTGTGACCACGATACCACACACGGAGAGGCTTCGGCTGGCGGGTTTGAGCTCGTAACCCAAAGGATGGGAAGACAATGCCCAATCAACTAGGATCTTCCGGCCCAATCAATGAGTTAAAATTTTTAATAAGATTAATGTTTCTTTACATTCAAATGAATAATAACCTAATGTGCAATGAAATCTATGAGTATCTATGAATAATAATTCAATGTGTATAAATCTACACATATGTGTAAATTTATTACTAAAAGAGATTTTATATTTCAATCCGTTTTTAATTTGAGCATTGCTGTAGCCCTAACATTTCATAATTTAAAGAAATTATATAGTTTCCAATATTTATATGATAACCAAAATTTAGTCACATTTTTCCAGTCCATCGACCCAAGGCAGCTGCATATTCAAAATCCTTTACTGAATATTACTCAATTAAATAAGTGTAATTTTTATTTGACATACCAACTTCATTTCTTAAGCTGCCATGGAAAGATGAAACTAAAAATTTAATTAAATCTCATACGTTTCTTATTATTTCGTCAGAACTCATTTCAATAACTGCAATAGCTCTCTAATTAACGAAGTTTGGCAACTTTTGATCCTTTCCGCAGAATTTCAGAAGACATTTTTCAATTTATGACGACATTAATCAACACAACGATTTTTTTAACGCATATACATTGTATTCTCTTTAATGAGAATCTGCCAACATTTTTGACGAATAAATGATCAAAAAGGGAAAGAGAAATAAAATTCAGCTTTGTATCTAAATAAGTTTGTCTAATTACTCATACTGTTGTGTTCTAGGAGGCTTTTCTGAAGAATTGGAGCAGACATTCTAATCTTTGCCATAATAAAAGAAAAGACTGGTTCATAAAACTTAATTAATGTCTCAGATTCACCTTGATGTATTATTTAAGGAGAAGGCTAGTTAAATTTTTGTAATAAGTTCTTCTAGAATTTTAATAGCAGGTGAAATACTTTACTTCTCATTGATGTTATGAAAAAAGACAATTTGGGTTCCGAGGAAGAGTTTGAAGTTAATTAATTAATGAAATTAATTCATTTTAAATTTTTCAACCGTCTAATACTTTTGAGTGCGTTATTATACTTTATATACTTTCTTGAATTAAACTTACACTGTCGATTATAATTATTTATTTAAGTAAGTAAGTAATTATTAACTTAAAGTATTTTTATGAATTTTAAGAACCATTTTATTCTTTGTCTGCTACATAGCGTACTTAAAATTTCCACTGTTATTCTAGCAAAAGCTGTTTTAAGTAATTGCATTAATTTCGATACAGAAGAGCATTTTAAAGTAATATTTTGTAAAGATAATCAAACAAAGGTGTACTAAAGAATTATATTCATTATTTTTATTCTTAATGGAATTTCAATTATTTCACTTTCAGAGATGTTTAATAAATTTAATTTAATTAAAAGTTTATTATAGTTTTGTGTTAGTTCATTTGTAAGTTCCGGCGTCCTGGTATAGGTGTAGCGCATCTTCCCCAGGATTTGGGCGCCCCATGTTCGAGTCCCGGTTTGGGCATGGTTGATGTTCTCTCTGTAAGGTGTATGAATTGGCCCCCCGGTAATAAGGGGCTGTGCAAGCGAATATGATGAGTGAGTAGCAAAAGTCGTACTCTTGGCCCTAGGTGGCGCTACTTCAAAAATAAGAGACCCTGATTACGCTTATATCACTGACTACCTCAGTGAGCTTTGCCATGGTAAGTGCCATAAGAAACAACAACATTATTTACATGTACCTTCTACATCTCTTCAAAATTTATGACTGAATTCAACCAATTTTGCTTAGTGATATAAAATTAGAGAAAAAAATACTTGCAGTTTTATTCCAAAAATTTTAATTAAGTGCTTTATTAAATGAAAGTGGACCAAATTGTGAATTTTTCTCACTTTAAGGTATAAGACTAATTTCGGAATGAATTTTTAAAAAAAATGTTCGAAAACTGTTATATTTTTGAAAATTTGCATCAAAATAAGATTGGGAAAAAAAGTTATGAAATCAAAATATATCAGTTCAGTGACAAATATTTAAAAAAAAATTGTAAAAGGACATTTTTTTTGTCAAAAGAAGTAAAACAAATATACTCTAGTTCAGAGGTTTATCACATGATTTTCATAAAATTTCGAAGATAGCTGAAGGAATATATTATATAGTTCCTTAACTAAATAAGTAATATAAAAATATTTTTTAATCACTCCTACTTAGGTTAAAAAATAAAATTTGTATTTTAATTACTTTTTATTAAATAATTACAAGTGTTGTTGTTCTCGTGTTTCGCTTTACAATGGAAGGTGAAGTGCAGTAGCTTCTGAGAGTTAGTGCACCTAAGCACCCTAGGGTAGAAGTTTTCTTATGTAAAATGTTGAAGTTTCCATAATTAAAGAAATTAAAATTTAATTAATGAAATTTCTATTTAAATAGGTAATTGTTTTAATAAAAAAAACTATTATTCTTCATTATTCTGACTTTTATTAAAATTATGAAAGGCTAAAATAATTACACTTTTAAGTAGCCAAAACCTAACGGTGTTTTTACTATTTATGCAGTTAAATTGCACAAACTTTTTTACATAGAACAAAATATAAAGTCTTCATATAAAAGTATAGCTTTCATTAATATTATCGTCAGTTTTTGACTTAAGAATTTGAGATAAAATAGTAACTATCGCAAGGTATTTCTATTTAAAATTATTATAATTCTTTGCGTCTTTCCTTTTTAAGTTCATATAATCTTATACAAAAGTGTTCATTTCATATTCAGAACAACAATATTTCTCTAAGAATTTCTTTCGGAAGTAATTGACTTTCCTTTAGATTTTACTGAAATTGCTGACACTTTTGATTTTTGCTCAGACTAGGTGTCATTGTTATAGAAAATATATTCTTTATCAGCTGTCTCATCTAAAACATTCTAATTAAAGTCTCAAATAAATGCACAATGAATTCAAATTCAGAAAATAGAAAATTTTCAAAATTGTATCGATAATTTTGGTTAGGGAAAGTTGTTTCTTATATTACAAAAATCTGATAAAATGCCAGTCCCTTTGTGACTGTTTAAACGTCTTTAATTTATTTCAAACGAATAAAATGAAATGAAAGTAAATAAAGTAACGTCAAGTCAAAGCAAAATTTTAAATGGTCTTTGGAAATGAAATCATTATGAGAATTTCTCAGTGACGGAAATAAAATTCATTTTATCTAAATGGTTTGTTAGTGTATAACAGAAAGAAAAAGCTTTTAACTGCTATCTCTGCACTTTTGATATTTGACGCGTTTACACTACCAAGCGCAAAATTAAATGTTTTTTCTTATGAAACTCTTGTAATGACAGTTATATTTCTGGTTAATTAAATTTTTGTCAATGTACATTTCATATATACAAAAGCAACCAGTATTAGCTCAATGTTTCATAGAATAATATTCGTAAATGAAGTACGGAATACAAGAGGTTAAAATGTTAAATTTTATTTGAAATAATTTAGTTTTCACTCTAATTATATTAATGCAAAATACGATTTTTGAATATAGTTTCACTTAAATATATCAAATGGCATTAATTTCCTTATTCTTTTAATTTCAGAATAACAAAAAAGTGCTAAACAGAATAAATGTCAAAAGTTAACTTGGAATTTAGTCAAGAAAAAATGATTTAACATTATTAACTGTAATATTATACAATTAGAAATTATAAAAATCTATGTATTTCACATTTCTTTAACAACAGGACACTAAATTAGGAGATTTTTAATATTTTGTTTTTAATATTTAACAAAGAGCTATGAATTTGTTGCTGATTCAACATACAACATTGTCTTCAAAGAGCATTGTACCACCATTATGACTAATTTTTGACCACATTTCATGACTAAATTCAAAAGAATTGACTGACACCACAGCATACTTACAAAACCTTTTTTTAATATTGTAGCTTCAGTCAATATATCATGAAAGATAAATATATATCATCAAAAATAATATGTATATCATCCATGAAGATACACATATGACGTATTATATATTAGACAATCCCACCAAAGCTATTATTTCTTATAACCCAACAAACTTATCTTACTTAAATCAAACAAATGGAAATAAACTAACCATCTAGATTATTAAAAATCATTTAAAAATATTAATAGCAATAATAAGCAAGAAATTTATCAACGTGAGTTAGTAAGTGAAATTAATGGATTACAACGCCATTGGAGAAAGAAGTTCCATAAATAAATAACTTCATTTTAAACATATTTTTTGTCCTAAAATTATTAATATGATAAAATATTAAACAAAAGCGAAATATTTTGTTTAATGAAAACTATTTTATTTGATGAATATGTAAATTAATAAATAAATCTTCAAAAAATTCAAAACTCATTGCTATCATTAATATTTATGTATAAATGTCTTTAATGCTTTGATAATGATCTGGTATTAAGAAATACTTTCTGATATTTTTAAATGCTGTACTTACACAAAATCTTTAGAAATACTCTTTGAATTTTTTTAAATAAATGCAGAAAAGGGGTCACTTTTAAACTTCAAGCAAAAATTGATGACTCTTATTAAATACATTTGTTTTTTACGAAAATAAATATCTTCTTCAAACCGTCTGGTATTATTTAATTAAGATTCTCGTTACATGATATTTTAAATTATAAGAAATAAATTACTGAAAATATTTCATTTTTAATTAAAGAAATACCACACTCTTAAAAGATATTGCAGCATCTACAAATTAAATTCATAGACCATTAATTATAAGTATTTCCAAGGTAAAAATTTAAATCCTTTAATTAAAATTTTATGTCTGTTGTTCATTTAAAGTCTGGAAAATACCTTATGTTGTTTTATAGTTTATAAAACATGGTTAGCTTTCATGTTTTATAAACTATAAAAGATATAGTAACTATAAAAGATAAGACACCACGAAAGATAAAGGAAAAAATTACATTTATTACAAGCTATTACTATTTATTAGAAAAATATGCAAACATAATTTTTACTTAACACAAAAAAATGTTTTAAATGTTTAAAATGTTCTTCATGCTTATCAACTATGAATTTTGGCAATCTAATTTGATACTTACGTATTAAGCCTCGATCTTTATCGCCAAATTTGAAAGTGACACCAATGAGTGGTTAAACCGCCAATAATGGCAAACAACCGTCATTATTTTAAATACTGTGTAAACCTTAACTATCGTCTGCCATTTCTAAGATATTACAGATACATAAAAATGTTAAGTTATAAAATTGATTTAAATACCATAAAAGAAAAATATTTCTGAATGTTCTGTCAATAAATATAACGCTAATATGTGACTTAATTTTTTTTATATAATCTCCACATTCAAAACTGGCTGAATATAAATATTTTAAAATAATAAATCCTTGCTTTAGTGCATAAAAAGCCAATTTAGCTTTAGTAAACACATTTGTTTGAAAATAATCTTAAAAGTCATTAAAATGGTTTAAAAATGTCTAAAATTGTAATATTTAGAGTTGCATTAAAATCATAAATGCAAAATTACTGTTATTTTTGGTGTTTTGATTGGTTAAAAAATGCCTAAATTTCTAATATTTAGATTTTTATAAATTGGTCAATCTTTGGCTCTAAAACAGTATTACTTTTTGTTTTTGCAAAGAATTCTGATTGCATTTTGTTTTGGTTTTGGTTATGTTATGTTATAAAATCAAAAATATATAAAACAAAACGTAATAAATAAAATAGGAGGAATCTAAAAGAAAAATGTAAAAGTCATATATTTTCAATATTACATCTGTTAACTCGAATCACATAAAATATAGTTCTTTCCCATCTTTTAAGGAATTTCTTCAAATGCATGTATACATATATAAATTTAGAATTTAAATATTAGTTCATAGCTAAACTAATCGTCATATATAACGATGCAGTTTTATCTATTCAACGATTGACTTTAAATTCTACATTTGCTTTCTCTAATTAACAAAATACTGCGATAACTTTACAACAATAATTAAATTATTAATATAATAAGGAAACTCGTTATAATTGCATGTACCATTGAGTAACACATTCACATCTTTATTCGATTCGTATTCATGTTCCGAATAATATTCGAAACAAGCTAAGCATTCGAATTACAGGTTTCTAATTATTGTTTTCGTAAATTCATGAATGATTTATAATTTCCCTGCTATAATTCTCCCTCTAACTTTGCAAAACTATTAATTTTAAAGCATTTCATACCAGTGAGAGTTGTATAGATTGTTCCGTGTTGCACTAGGAGTTATAAAGATGAATATATTTTCGTTTAGCTAAATCCATTTCTATTCTTGCATGCGAGTATCTTGTTTCGATTAGAATAAATGGATGTTTTAAATAACTAACTACCTGAATATAATTTCAAATGTATCTGATAATGTGTTATTTAATAAGCGTTTGAGATGGCAATCGCTGTGTATAATGAGTCAACAGCCCTACCGTGTTTAGAAGTAATCTTCAGTTTCACAAATATTTGAAGGAAACCTAACAATTACTAAAATGATGAGGTTTTTAAACAATACGATGATGTTAATTAAGTCATTTTGTCTGGTATTCCAAAATGCTATATAAGTAGTTATTTTATGCCAGAATAAAAATAATTAACAAATAAATAAAATTAAATCTGTAATCGAAAATTTCAAGTTATAATGTGAGAACTTTATTTTTTTAACGTTATAACTTATCTTAAATAATTTAATTCATTAAACAGCTTTAAACGGTTTGAAACAAATACGTGACTATCAGTTTATGTATGCGTTCAACACTTAGAAAAACAATGTTGTTGCTTTTTCTCTTAAGTCTCAAAATCATTTGAGCGTCAAAGCATTTTTCGAGGGACTTAGGTTTCGAGGGACTAAGGTTTGAAGAAAACATCACAACAAAAAGTGGCAGATTTTGCAAACGTATAGATTAATCAAACAATTTAAACTATTTTTTTAAAAAGATTTTTATTCAAATTTGAAGAAAGCTTTCATAATGTTAAAAAAGCTGAAAAACCATTTAAACAAAAAGTGGCAAATTGTAGATTAAAAAGGTCTTTATTTCAAAATTTCAGCCATTTACAAATATTTTTGAGAAACCTAAGGCCTATTTTTGAGAAATTTGAAATTTAAAATTTTAATTCTTGCCAACGCATTTTCGCTGAAGCCAAAATTCTCATCCCATTGAACCTTCATTGAAGAACCACTTGCTCGTTCAAGTTAAATTATATTTTTATTCATTTAAATAGTTTCATTGAATGAGTCACTTTGGTATTGCAAACAATCCAAAAAAACTTTGTCTCGCATTAATTGTTTTAAAAATATATTATTCTTCCTATTTGTTTCATTTCATATAATCACGCGCTCAAACTGACATTTTTAAAGGTTTTATTTGCTATCGTCATTAACTTATTTTTTTTAAAATCAGAGCTTTTGTAAATACAATGGCGACGCATTATTAAAAGCTGATATTTTGAGATGCTCGTGCAGATAATAAAATTTCAATTCATTCCCCCCCCTTTTTGTTGATTAGAAAAATCTGATGATAAGAGTATAAAATATGCTTCAAATACAGAATAAATTATCCGCATAAAAATTCGATTGTTATATACTTTTCGAACTAATGTTCACATTAAACAAGACATGCTGTATCTCAAGCTTTCAAAGATTATTATCAAAATTCGTTATGAACGTTCTACAATCAGTTTCCCTTTAACTTAAGTTTAAATGTTCAATTTCTAACTTTCCATAACAATTAAAAGGGAATATCATTGTTCTGAGCTGAATTCAGAATTTGAAAAATCAATATATACCCTTTCATAATAATTCTTTCCCATCTCTCTTCTCAGTGTATCGTGTTTCGATTAGAATAAATGCACCGTTTAAACAGCTTGAATTTCCATTCCAATATTTCAAATATGCGTGATATTTTATAATTTAACGTGAATATGAGATGGTAGAGGATACGCATAATAACTCAGCAACCTTTCTACATGGTCTTCAGCTAATATATATTGATCGGAAACCAAGTAGCTACTAATATTGTTATAATTTTAATTTGAAAGATCTTGCTTTCTTCTAAGTAGCCAAACACTAACAAATGTAAAATTATAATTATTCATCAAATAAATGTTAGTTATAATAAAGAAGAATATACGTGTACGTTTGTGGGCGTGCGTGTGCTCTCATACGTGTGAATGCGTAGATGCATTCATTTGTTTGAATGCCTCTAACTACACATTGCATTTCAATTTTGTTTTGATATACATTTGTTTGTTTGATTTGACTAGTAAATAAGTTAATTCTGATAAATGAAGCCAACTACAATGACTAAATGTATCATAATAATAAACTTCAGCACGATTGTCCTCATAAAATATGATTAAAAACCATCAATTAAATTAATTGATATCGAAATAAAAAAAGGTAGTAATTAATTAAATTGTAATTCAAAGTTTCTATT
>JAOUZG010017083.1:0-20379 GCA_026289955.1 Argiope argentata | reverse complement strand
GAGTTAATATTAGGAATTGAAAAAAAAGCACTCTAAAATCTGTATGTATTCAACTTGCATCTTAATTTTTTTCTGCAACTGTTTCTTAGAAGTTCACCCACTCAGTAGCTCATTTACCATAGGTGAGTACGGGTATCTCAATCCCGAGGTTCCCATGGATCTTAACTATCTTTAATTTTATCCACCCCTCTGCCTTCTGCTTTATACTTTCCTTCTTCCTTCCCTCGAGGGTAGGCGACGGAACTCGCCATGAGAAGCTGTAACCGCTGTGTTTGCTTTCTTGCTTCTTATGGCAAAATACCCCCACGTGTTTGCCGTGCGTGACCATTAAACTGGTGGTGTAGTGTTGGTCCCAAGTGCATCAATTCGGCTGGTAACCTTACTTGTCTATCACTAAGGTAAGTACTAGGCTGGTATTTTCCACAGCCAGTTACTGCCTTCCGCTGTTTGGATCGGTGGTGGTTGGTGCCGCCGGGATTCGAACCTTATTTCTTCCGTGGGTCATTCCAAAAAGGGTCCCTTCAGTGGGCAACAATCAAAACAAAACAAAATTCCAGATAATCATTTTGACACTTTTTTCCATTGTACTTCTGATCTGAAAGAAACTTTCTACACAGCTTAACCATATTTTTGTCGAAAAGACTATTACTGGTTCTCTTGCATAGGTTCAGTCTATTCGTAAACTACACTCAGGTGATCTTGTTGAGGTTAAAAATCGTAAGAAATCGCAATAAATACTTAAAAAGGAAAGTTTAGCCGATATACCAATGTCAGTTAGCCCTCATTCTTCCACGAATAATTGCAAAGGAGTCATAACTTGGAGAACTTTTTAATGAAACCATTGAAAAAATCACTGCAGAGAGCTTTTGAGGGAGTAACACACGTACGACGTATTTCTGTTCGTCGAAACGGGGAACTCCTTCCTGCAAAGCATCTAATTCTTACATTCCACAAGCCTAAACTACCCAAATATATTAAATCTGGTTACATGAGATTACCAGTGAAACCATACATCCCAAATTCGCTAAGATGCTTCCAATGTCAGAGGTTTGGCCACGCTGAAACTGCCTGCCGCGATACGCTCACTGTGGAGAGAAAGGAAATGAAAGTCAACAGTGTGACGCTCAAGAGAAGTGTGTGAACTGCTTTGGGAATCATACTTCGTATTCCCGTTTATGTCCACGTTGGCAAATTGAAAAGGAAGTTGTATCTCTGAAGTTTAAAGAGAATATATCTTATCCTGAGGCCAGACGCTTAGTTAAAGCACAGACACCGGCACCTGCTATCAGTTATGCTTCTGCTACACAAGGAAAAACTGATAAACTTACTAGCAATATTTAATTGCCTGAAAACTGCTCAAACTCTGATTCTGAAGAATCTGGTAATTCTGCTCCAGAAAAACCTAAAATTCAAAAAGCTACTTCGAAATCTAAATCACAAAAATCTCTAGCTCTGAAACTCTCAAAGCGTGGTCTTTCACCGACACTGCTACCCTCCAAATTAAAAAAATCTCTTGTTCATAATTAGGTTGCTTTCGGTTTAGTGTCACAAGGCGCAGCCCACAAAGACAGCGTCTATCTTTGGAGATGCGCCTAATACTCATAATCAGCTTTCTCTCCATCCATTAGATGAGGACCTTTACATTCACTTTTCGAACTTATCGAGTTCGTGTCGGCAATTTTTATGCAAACTATTTTACTCAAGCGGAGGGTGTTCCGCAAGGAGTGTCATTGGTGTCACGCTTTTTATCATCTATTTTAGTGAAATACTTAATCATTTACTTCTAACTGTGCAAGGAAATTTGTACGTTGATGATCAGCAAATCTCTTGAGTAGGTAATAATATGCCTTTAATTGAATTGCAACTGCAAAACGCAGTTAAATTGAAAAAGTGGTGCGACAAAAATGGGCATACTCTTTCTTCAGAAAAGAGTAAAATAATGCACTTTTGCAGGAAACGAAACCATCATCCTGTCCATCTATATACGTAATGGACCGATTCCAGTCATTGATAAGAAACAGATTTTAGGAGAAATTTTTGATTTAAAAATAAACTTACTTTCCTTCCTCATATTTTGTACCTCCAGAAGAAGTGTGAAAAAATCACTCAATATTTCTCAAGGTACTTTCTCGCACATCATGGGGTGCCTATCGAACCTATTTACTCCGCATTTACTAAACCGTCATTTTATCTCAGATTGACTACGAGTGTTTCGTGTATGGCTCAGCCAGGTCTACTGCCCAGCGTCTGCTAAATACCGTACATCATTCTGCTCTAAGAATTTGCTCAGGAGCTTTTCGCACATTGCCAATGGGAAGACTAAATGTTATTTGCCATCAGATGCCTTTGGAACTACGAAGGAAAAGACTTGCTCTGCAGTATCATTTCCGAGCTCATTCTTTTCTAAAACATCCAGCATATGATATGACTATTCCTCTATCTCTCCACAGAATTTATAATGCACGTCCCTCTCACATTCATCCTTTTTGTGAGAGAATAAAAAAAAGTTCAAAATTTGGGCTTGCAGTTTCCTGAAATCTAGACTTCTGATTTACTGTTTTTCCCACTTTGGAGTATTCTCAATTTTTCTTTTTTAAATCCTTCCTCTGGCTTCATAAAAGATACAACTGCTCCAGTGATTTTTCAGCACATTTTTCGTTCCCATCGGAATCAGTATTCTTTCTTTTGTACCCATCTTTACTGACGATTCAAAGGCAATCGAACATGTTGGTTGTGGAACTGTATTTGATTCCGACATAAACAGTTTCTGTCTGCATTCCTCTTTTTTAGTTTTATCAGCCGAATTGGTAGCAATTTCTCGTGCTCTGATGAATATCTCGTTCTCACCGGGGAGACAATACAGATAGCAGATATACAGATAGCAGGAGTTTTTTAGAAATCCTCTCACAACTAAATCCTCATATACACCCGGTTGTCACAGAAATCTTGAAACTTTTGAAAACTCTTCAAAGTAGCGGTTTTAATATTTTATTTTGCTGAGTTCCCAGTCATATGGGAATTATTGGTAATGAGTAGGCTGATCATGCTGCAAAAACTGCATCTTCGGTTTTGAATCACAGAATACCGTATAGTTATGTAAAAAATCTATTGCTCGTAAAAATTTTTCTTTATAGCAAGAGACATGGGATCTGCAGATACAGAATAAACTACATTTTATTAAACGTGTCATTGGCACATGACAAGTTTTACCTATGCGTGAGGCTGACGTAAAATTGTCTCGTTTGCGCACACTCGGATAACACACTACTTAATTTTCGGAGAAAATACACCTATGTGCTCCTCATGTCTCAGTGAATTGACAGTTCATTCCATTTTGATTGAATGCCCAAATTTTGACTCTCATCGACAGCATTTTATTCCTTCATCAAATGTTAATCTCCCAGAATTGCTGGGAAAAAATTACCATCCCAACATTTTTTAATTTTTAATTGCTACACAGATTTTATCATATATTTACCTTAAACAGTTTCCTTTTTTCCAAATTTTTTCCCAGACAAATGTGTCATAGTTCACTTTCACATCTGTATTTTAGCTACTTTACATGATCTTATGCATAAACATACTTCATTTTATATGAAGTTTTTAAATATTAACTATTCTGTGCCTTTACCATATGGATGGCGCAGTATGGCCAAGATTGGCCCTTGTGCCAAAAAAACCAAATCAACCAAAAAACCAACTTAGAAGTTCACATACCAATTACGGGGATGCTTTGAAATAAATGGATTTCTTTTGTCTCAATGTAAGCAGGATTTTTTAAATGAAAAGTATATTCTGGTTTTTTTCCCTGTGCTGACCTTTCCTCATTTAGACTTCCACCGTTGAAGCAATATGTTATTTTACTACACAGAATAAAGGGTTTTTTATGCATCATTTTTGTAGCTTTTTAAACTTATTGTGATCTAAAGAAATAAAATGTAAAAACGACTATTTTCCTAGATTTATATTCTTTAGAATTTACTCTAGCTGATGCACGTGCTTAACTAATACACATATTTATTCTTGTTTTACAACTTTCTGATATATGAAATATAGACAAACTATTGTTGAACAAAAAGCAAAGTAACATTGAAAACTTTCGATTTTAGAGCTTGATAAATAGACGCGTTTTCGTTAGAAAAAGATTTTCCGTCATTATGTTCTGACAGAAATAATTCAAAAGATGGAATAAGGCTGAGGAAATTTGGCGTATGGACTTTTCATGGAATTTATAGATACTTATCGAAATTTGAATTACAATTCATTTTTATTGAAATTTTATATGTTGGATAACCGAGCAAACATAACTACGGAACATCAAGAGCTAGATTGGTGAAACTTAGCACACATATTTAACATCTCCAAATTACACAAACAAACTATTTGTTTACATATAAATTAATTTCTATACTTTTTTTAAACATCAACAGTTTCTTTGCCAATCGACACAATTTAGGATTCATTGCGTACTTATAAACGCTTTGAACATGGTTGTAACTTTTGAAAAAATTAAGTTGTTAAATATATAAAATCGTATAGCAAATTATACTCACAGTAGGTATTGGCGAAGGTTGGTTTCCATTTCCTTCTACAACCATCCTTTTGGCAGGTTCTTCAATTTCCGGAAGACTTCTGCGTTTTCTAGAAGTTTTCGACATTATCTGGTGACTTGTCGTGGCAGCTGTTTCAACTGCTCTCTAGAAATATTAAAAGAAATTCAAATTCAATATCAAAAATACATTTTCACAACCTAGATTTTATATTTCACAAATGATATCCCAACTTAATATGAAACTATTTAGCCAATAGCACAAAAGGTAGGTAGGAAGCAGTTGATGAAAAATGCATACTTCGTAACAGAAAATGATGTAATTATCTAAACAAGTTGAAAAATTCCATGAATTTGCGGTTTTCTTTTTTTAAATTCTTTTTAAGTGCGTTTTCGATTTTTAAAATGGCACCCATATTATAAGTTGTTTTACTAACTTCTGTCATTATTACACTTAAAAACAATTCCCTTTCATCCATTAAGGGCACCGAATATTTTTCAACTTTTTCATGTAAGTAGTATTGTTCAAAAAGAACACTTTTTGAGTTTGGTTGATTTGTTGACAATTCAAAGGTTTTGAACTCAGCAGATGAAGTTGAATATGTGGTATTTACATTAAATTTACAGAACATTGCCAAATTTTGAACGAATTCCATTCATTTGAAGCCAACCTGGAAGTTCGTATAATGGAACATATTGTAATATCTTGATCCAAACCGATGAAATAAGAGAGTAGCGTATTAAACGATTTTTTTATTTATACTCTTATATACATACAAAAAACAACTTCTCACCTCAGTTAATACTATTTATAAATATCAAATTACAGTTCAATCATGATAAGCTCCTCGACCAAATAGGAGAATATGTCATCAAAACAAACCACTAACCGGCTGTTACTTCTAAACTCAAGGACCGCTTCAGAAAATCACTTATATCCACTGTGTTAGGGATGGATCCCAATACAGAAATCCGTATTCCCATGCAGTTACCCCCCCCCCCCAAAAAAAAAATCATAAACAGCTTCTTTGGACACCGATGTCTCTCCTAATTCCAAGTCGAAGCCTTTATCTCCTCTCCTAATGGAAAACTAGCTAATTTTATTTCCATCAAATGTATGCCTCTAACTCCTCATAGATGGTTGAGTTCCCTATCACCCAATAGCTGTTCGGCAAAATTTTGTATTTGGTTTCAAATCGATTGGGAGAAGAGACTATTAAGGATCCATCTTTGTGATCGACCCTTCTTGAATGCATGTTAATTATAAAAAATTCGCAGCTAATATCGGCTGAAATGCAACTGTATTTGACAATTAATAACAATATTTACTGGTATTAGATCGTTTCATGATGAATTAAGGAGACTCTTCGTAAAGGGAAAAGTTTAAAGTCTGGTTAAATTAAAGTTTAAAAGTTAAATGTTTAAAATTAAAGTTTAAAAGTTAAATTAAATGTTTAAAAGTGCATAAATTTTGACGTTCTTCTCCCTTGAAGACATAGGGAATATATTAGAAACGACGAGGCATCCATCTGTGATTTTTCCCCTAAGCAAATCGAAACTAGTCGATTATGAACCGAAGCCTTCTATCAAAAGAAATTCATAAAATTCCCAATATGGCCCTACGTGCTCAGTCTGTCGTTTAGATACATACCATCTGCAGGAAATCATACCTGCTTGGATCCCACGATAGTGCGGTCACCCGTGATCGCGGTCCTTAATTACAAAATCCAACCCTGCTACTGGATTAAAGTGGCATGGCATATCAAAATTGAACCACAGATGAGTGGCAAAAGGTTCTCTAGAGTGATGAATCAAGGTTGAATCTTTTCCACTCAGATGGTGGAATATGTCTGAAGAGCGCCTTTTGCTAGAAAGCTTTGTGCATGCCTGCAGTTAAGTTGTGGTGCAGGTGGAATTATAATCTGGGGTTATAATAGGTGCTGTGGTACAAACTAGAACCCGTTATCCGAACTCATTGTAAGGTCATCCCCCACTCCTCTATTCTAGACAGTAATGGGCTTTCTACGCTGCATCAATTTTACGAGTTAGATTATTGCTATTCCCAGAGTGTCAACGCCACTTTTCATGGCATGATAACAATTAGGTGAATATACCGATTTGGACAAGAATCCAGACTTGAATCCTATACAAAACTTTTGAGACGAGTTGGAATGCCGATTTAAGGGGTGCAGAGGCCGTTCCATATAGGTGAAAAAACTTGCATATCTTTTCTAACACGAGTGCAAGAACATAAAACTGCCCATAATCCAAACATTTCTGGGAAGAATGATCCGGATGTTTAAGGCTGTAGTTCCTACGTATGGAATATCTTTCAATTCCTCAATAAGAATAAATTGTGACGATCTTTTATCCCAGATATCCGATTATTTATTGGTATAAAGTGTATTTTTAATATTGTTCTTGAAATTGAAAAACCTTTCTTGATCAACTGCAAGTTTTGTTTTAAGCAATATAGGGATTAAAACAAAACTGCGAACAATTGTAATTTCGATAAGCCTTCATTTGAGATGAAAAATGAGCTTTCCCTATTCCGCTCGATCTCGTATCAGAAGGCTAAATAGAAATAAAATTATTTAATTAAAGCTTCTGTATCTCTCAAATTGAATGAGAAAAAGGTATCAGGACTAATTTAGTTATGTTTTGAGAATTTAAGAATTTTATTTTTAAAGCATTTTCTTTGTTGAAAACGTCTGTAAATTAAATATATATATATAGGAAGCAATATAATTAATATAAAAAATAATATAGGTTTATGAGAAATAGTTGCCCCAACTAGTCAGGAGCATGCCGCTGTATTTTATGTTTTTTTTCTTACTTCGCAAGCGTTTATAGAATCTGACATTTGGTATTTTGACTTGAAAAAATTAATTCCGACATATTTTTCTCTTTGTTGTTTCTTATAAGAGATTGTATTTTTTTCGTTTTATTTGCTATTTTCTTTCTATAAATTTTCAAATTTAGGATGTTGATCACTTTTTTTATTTTACTGTTTCTCTGGGTAAATATATCTCATTTCAATTCGATACTCAAAGAAAGAAATTTCAGGAACAGCAAAACTGCAATTTTAGTCAAAAACGGAATGGTTGAATTTAATCTTATGAAATCGTGCCAAGCATAAATCAGACCCTATATACACATGCGTTATCTTCTGGCTGTCTAATAACTGACTTAGTATAAACCCAGCATAAAAAGGAAATAAAAAAACTGGTGCTAAGTACGTTATTAACTTGTAATGAAATTTGCATTGCTCATTTGCATCTTATTTCAGATCAAATTTATCTACAAATATTGCAGCTATATATCTTCACACATTTGAAAACTAAAAGATCATTAACATTGCCAAAAACATCTTTGTAAATTCAGAATTTTTACTCCTTACGTATCATTGTTGTCAGCTGCGGATCTTCCATTTGAATGAAGTGGTACTTCAATCTTCTCAAAAAAAGTTATTTCATTTACGATGTTCAGCTTCAAAGAATTAAAATGCTGACAAATTAAAGAATTATTTTTATTCATTTCAGGGGGAAATGCCTGAACTTGTCAGATGTGAAGAGGACATTTCACTAATGTGCTAAATCCTTAAGAAATAATTTCGGTGTTAAGTTTAAAAAATTCTTTTTATTCTACAAATAAAATATTTCAATAAGCTTTGAAAATTAGGTACCTTTTCCTCATAAAAATGGTCGTACGGAACAGAAATTAAGTTTAAAAATTGGGGGATATGTTTTAATGTTTTTTGTCGTTACAGGCTTCTATTAAAACATAAAATTCGTGACACATTATTGCTCCAGTTTTACCAATTCACCGTATAAAAAATTTCACCAACAATTGAGAATTTGCTTAATCATTCATTTCATCATAATTATTTGCTATTTTAACCCCAGGACTTTACTATTTTAACCATAGGATAATTTAGGTGTAAAGTATTGATAAAACACAAAATAAAATTTCATACTTTCAGTCGAGTTATTTGAATTTGGGCCTCTTCATATTTTGATCTCCAAAATTGTATTTCCTCTTTATACATCAAAACCTCCTAAAACAGAAAAAAATTCTTAGTCGAATTGAAAAGTTTGCAAAAACTTTTCATGTCTGCATTAAGTCGCAGTTTGGATCTAAAATATCTAAGCTGCACCATAAATTCCTAAATTTTAGATATTTCTCTACTATTTTTTATTTATCAAATTATATGTGTTTGGCTAGCTTAATCCTTTTTTGTATATAATGTCTTCTCATAGTGTAACACATTTTAAAATATTCTATAACTATTTATGCATGTTGAGAGATTTATGGAACTCCGAACAAAGTCGTGTGAAATTGATAATGCAACTGAATATTCGATATTGAATGACACTTCTTGTTCCTGCAGGACTTTAAAGTTGGGGAATTGAAAATAACCTTCGAAAGCATATGCCATCAAACTAAAATAACTGGATCTTGATTGATCAGGTTTAAAGGTGTCCCGATCCACGCCTTCATCAAAACATTGAATTAAAACATGCTTTCCCAGACTATTCATGTACTGAAAGATTCCGTTTAATGACAATTCAAATGCACTGCGAGACTGAATCAATAGTTTAGAGAATTCTATGAATTAAAGGTCGGATATTTTCACTATCTTGAAAGTTTAAAGTGCATACCCTGATCGCACCATATTTTTAGTATACATCATAATCAGAACGAGAAAGTACGTGAAAGAATCAATATTGTTTTAAATTACTATTAATGTCAGCTAACTAATGTGGTTGGGTTCATGGGGTGCCTAGCACCAGCAGGGGCTTAAACCCGGAAATGGCAGAATCAAAGGCCGAAATGGTGAACTTATTGCCGCGATCATCTCCGATGAGGGCTGTCGGGGACATGCCTTCGGGAGAGCAGCCCTGGTTCTGACGTTGAGGCCTGGTGGCTCAGAATAAGTACTAATGTCAGCTTATTGGTGCTAAACAGTGATTTTACAGTGCGGCTGCTAATCCTCTTTCTTGAGTATCATTTAAACATTTTTGTAAAAGTCCTTTTATTTTGAGGAACAGAATAATAAGCTTTTATTTATAAATTCAAATAACTGAAACGCGGCTTATTATTTGCATAATATCATTGGAATGAAGAGAAAAAAAAGCCCGTATTTCTAAAAATATTTCAATTTTTATTTAAAAAAAGAATATAAAACTGCTACATACCTGCTTCAAAGAGGAAATTGTCTCCGCTGTTAAAAAAAAAGAAATTTAATTAAAATATTTTGAAATTTTCAATTGGGAAATTTAAATTAATGCAACCAAAACCATTATTCAAAAATATCAATCGAAATCCAATAAATTGCATTTAATGCCATTACAATGAATTCCAATTCTGAAAATTCATAAACATTTTGTATTATATTAAATAACTTTTCTCTTAGTAGTACTAGAAGAAAAAATAAGGCAACATTAAAAAGAATTTTCTTTGGGAGCTGAATAATTATTCCACTTCCAATGACTTGGCTTTGTTTTTTAAAAATGTATGTGTTAAGCTGAAAACCAAATTGCTCACTTACAGCTTGCAGAGGGTTCCTGTTGTGGAGATGTTACGAATGCTGGAGATAGTCTTACTTCAGGAGATGCCAGTCTTGGTTCGGGTGATTTTTGTCTTAATTCGGGAGATTGTAGTCTTGGATCGGGAGTTTGTCTAAATAGGTGACTACTAGTGTCCTGTATTGGATGAAAAAGAAAAGTTTAAATGCATCTTTAAATAACTTAATGCAGATACACGTGATTGCAACAGACATGATTAAACTAGCAATGTGATAAAATGGCGCCCGAGAAGAGCAAGGAAACGGGGCTATTTACGAGGAAAATATTTTGACATCAACACTTACAGAGGGAAGGACGAAAAATACCTTTAGTATTAGTTAGTATTTAGTTTAGTATTTTAAATTCTTCCTGACATTTAGCTAATTTTCTTTTCATTGAAAGAAGTTAAGAACTAGAAAAGAGCTAGGGAAATAGCAAAGAAAATCTACGAAAGGCTAACTGCAAAGATTCCAGTATTCAATTTTAAAATAAATTTTTTTTCTAGATGGGACGAATTGGATAAATTTATTGAAATGATAAATAGTCGTCACCATACACTCTAATCAACGAAATATGAATTTCCTAAAGTTAATAAATAAAGTTAGTAATGCAAAAAGTTCGTTAAATATAGAGAGTGATTAAAAGTACTTACCATATGCGAGGGACCAGCCTCAGCTATATCTGTAATGATAAAAATAATTATTTTGCTGTCCTTTATTTAATTTTTAAGAAAAAGAAAATATCAATAATAATTATGCTTAAATAAATGCCCAACAGGTGGTGAAGTTGATCCAAGTGTTATTGAACCTGCATTTATGAAAAAATTACCATTTCTAGTTGCGATTAAAATATGAATAAATGGTTTAAATTAGAAATAGATATTTAATATGGAATTTTAAATGAGCATATTGTTTAACAAATCGAACATCCTCAAAATTTTATCTTTGGAATATTTTGAAGCATGTATTCAATGACTTGCAGACTTAAAAACGAATAATATCAAGGCGGAAATCATTTAATACACTTTTTTGTTCCTTTTTAAGGGAAACGACTCTTAATATTACTGAAGTATAGTTAACAGGATGGTCTTAAGGATACGCATAGAATCATGTTGGTAATTCGATGCCTGTAGTGAATGGTTCAAGAATTGCGAGGTTTCGCTACTGAGGTAGAAATTACTGGTAGACGGAATGGATAAAAATGCAAATGTAGCAAAATACTTTCCAATAATATGCCGCAATAAGCGTTACCTGAAAATAAAGGAGAATTTGCCTATAAACTATTCGTGGTCACAGTAAGATACGGAACCATTTTTCTTTAATGCTTCAATGATAACTATCAACAAATGTTGCAGATAGAGCTTGAGGCTGACTCTTGAATCGCTTTCTACTTAATATTTTGATGGTAGAATTGAAATTCTTGATAATCTGGGAAGTGATCATTTTTGATGCCAATATGATGGCCTATGACACCTAATTTTGATTAGATTGGCTATATCAACGTCCCCTTTTAAAGCGCCACTGCTTCTATGATGATGAAGTGCAGTCAGATGACAAGGACGACATTTAAGCTCACGCTCACTCTTCAAGCTTCCACTCTACATTAACAGGTTTGGCCTCGATGTTCTTAACCCTTTGCACTCGAGCGTCGCTGATACGTATCGGAGAAGTAATTCGATGCATAATTATTCAAAATAAAAAGGCTTGTTTATTGCTCCGAATTTGTGTGTGTGTGTGTTAAAATTGAATTTCTTCGTCTTTTTACCATTATGTAGGTATTTTCAATAATCAAAATGGGAAAATAAATAAAACTTCAAAATGATGCACCGTCCTGAATGGTGCCGAAGAAGAGCCATCGAGTGCAAAGGGTTAACATGCGTCATTCCCGCTCACAAGACGAGCCTTCGAACGTTGAGACCTCATTCAGTTGGAATAGGGTCTGGAACCTGAAACCCCTCCGGTTCCAAAGCCAAAAAATTACCATCAGGTCACCGCTGCCCAGGTAGTTTACAGAAATATGTTGAGTGCAATTTTTTTTTTGATATTCCTTGCAATAAGAAGCATATTAGAGAAAATCGGTAATGACCAAGAGGAATATTTCACAGTTTAAGTTTATTTTAAGCTCTGAAGTAATGTAACGTCGCTTCGAGTAGTGAATATAACTTACTTTCTTCATAATGGAAAATTGCCTTCAGTGAAGGACCTAGATGAGAAAAACAATTTGGATTACTCACTCAGGAAACTTGAGTTAGAGTGAATTTGAAATATGTAATGAGAATATGGTGAAATACGCACCTTCCAATCGGGGTGGCAAGTCATCTACTGGCCTGCCAGTAGTTCGGTGTGCTTCAAAGGATATTGGTGGAGCAGATGTTATTTTCGCCCCACTGGCTTTGTACGCCAGTTTTCCACTTCCTTTTTTAACATATTTAAAAGGACCTTTTTTAGGAACCTGAAATGGAAAGTTCAACAGAGTTATTTAAAGAATGATTATTACAATGCACAGTAGCCTAACAACATATGCATGGAACTTAACAAATCATAAGAAGTATTCAATGAAATAGAATATCTATAGCTGCAAAGCAGAATTAGAGTTCAAGATTTATCCAAATAAATTTATCTTCAATGAAACTTCCAAAAATATTAGTCCAATTCCAAAATTAAATTCATGTATTTGTGCGGGTTTTTTACCACCTGTATGTCTGGCCATGCTGATGGTAAAAAACATAACACAATCTATAAAAGCCCATGTTAAGATAAAAATACAAAAGAAAATTAAAGTGCAAGAATGTAAAATGTTAATGAATTTATAAATAAAATATTGGTTCGAAAAACACACATTACAACGAATCGATGAGAATTGTCAAATCTGAAAAGAAGTTAACCCTCTAAGTGGCAAACCCGTAAAAACAGGAAATCTTTCCTTCTTTTAAAACAGCTGACCCGGAAATAAACAAAAACTAAAACTCCCTTAAAACTGTAGCTGCCCGTTATTTTTACGGGTTAAGTTTTTCCCAAACTCAAGCTGTGAGATAATGAGAAGGGAATGTGATATAAGGAGAAGTCGATCGTTATCAGTGAACGATATGAATGTTGTCTTCTTAGTTGGGTCCTTTCAAATATTTTATAATTTCGCTTACATTCTGAGCCGTTACTTTTGAGACTTTTGAGAAGA
This sequence comes from Argiope argentata, assembly GCA_026289955.1. Taxonomy (NCBI): domain Eukaryota; kingdom Metazoa; phylum Arthropoda; class Arachnida; order Araneae; family Araneidae; genus Argiope; species Argiope argentata. Next base: position 7,089 of record JAOUZG010017083.1, on the reverse strand, counting down.
AATGCATATCCAAATTGAGTTTTAAATAATGGGAATAAAACTGACCTGAAATGTACACGTATTATTATTAATAATTTGATCCATGACTTAAAACTTTTTAACTTAAGGAAATAGTTAATCTAACAAATAAATATATAATTCTATTTTATAGCTTGCTTTTATATAAATATTTTTGAATTGAGATAGCTTATGCAACCTATTTGTGAAAATATGACATTAAACATATGTACATATTTATTTAACGTACGACACTTTTTAGCTTTTAAAGAAATATATTTTTTTAGTTTTCAATAATAAGGGAATTTATAAACGGGGAACAATATAAATTCTATACAACTATCATATTAAAGCAGTTAATTTTTAGAAAAATCATCATTGATTAGATTAATTCGTATGTCTTTATAACATAATAATCTATATATGTATGAAAATTCAATATTTGTTTAATTCTTTAAAACCTATAGAATTTCGCACTCCTTGACAAATTTAAATAAAAAATATAAATGCATTGTAGAGATAAAAATTTCATTGTTTTTTTTATTTTAAAAAAATAATATTTCAAAGTTAATATAAATGCAGTTTTTATGGATTCTCTTTTTTTAAAATAGATATATTAATCTTATTTCACTGTTTAATGTCATATATAGATCAAGCGCTTCTGTTAATTTTAAGCTGGTTTTAACTGACATTTTTCTCTTATACACTTTATGCTGAGTATTTTGCAAATTTTAATCCACTTAATAGTAAATGAATGAGTGAGATAAAATTGAGAATATTTTACGTTAATTTAATTAAAGTGAAGTAATTCTATTTTGTTTTTTGTAATTGGTGCCACTTTAACTAATTTTATATCATATCTTAGCACTTAAAAAATTTTTAATGCATGCAACTGCCACTTTGACTATTTTCTCCTGTTTGACCTGTTCGAGTTCATTGGATTTAAATTTATTTATGAACTTCGTTCGTTTTTATTTCCTAATATACCAAAAAATAATCTAAAATGCTCGTTCAGTTTCCCAAAGCTTTAAAGAAAAGTATTGTTAGTTAGGGATAAGGGTTTTAAATACTCATCAGAAATTGCATATAGATATTCAATAAACAAATAAAATCTGTATATTTTTTTCAAAAACTAATAAATCCAGTAGAGGGATTTTATATATACTAGTTGGTATATGAAAAATTGATGGAACTTTAAAAATTAGTGGCGTAATTTTTTTCATACATTTCAGACTTTTAAATTTTTAGTTTGCCTAATGCATATTCATCTTTTTTTAAGAATAAAATTAAATATTACTTCTTAAGTGTGATAGCATTAGATATTTTATCATTTTAGCCTTAAAATTGTATTTTTAATATGTATCAATTGACAAATCTTTAGCTTTTCTCATTGAAGTGTTTTGGTTTTCTTTGAATTTCGTAATATATAGACTAAATAAGATTTGGAAAATTACACGACCCAAAATTTTGTAACATTGATAAAAATACATTTGAACTGTGATATTTTCAGTGAACATTATAATTTTAATAACTTTTTATTAAACATTTAAATGGTCTTTTTTTGCTAGTCGTGTTGGAGTAAAATGTTTTTAGAATGGAGATTGACCTAGGAAAAAGTAATTCAATAAGCTTATTAGTTAAAATTTAATATGTTTGATTGATTTTGTCAATAATTAAGAAATAAATAAACTAATCCATTTAATCGAAATTAACAATATGTTTGTGCTTTATTGATAAATTCGTAAGAATTTATACCAATTATTATAAAATAAAAAGGATTTTTTTTGCATGCTTTTAAAATTTACAAGATTTTCATTTCAATGATTCTTTTTATTTTTGTACTTCAAATATTTTAATATATTTTAAATAAATTCAAGAACATATATTAAGTCGTTTTAACAACATATCTCACTGTTATAAAATAACCCGTCAGTGACGGATTTGGAGTTTCAAAGGCCCATGGTGCAATTCAGTTTTATCCCCCCCCTCTCTTCCAGTTATATTTATAGTATACTCTCCTTGAAACAAATTTTTCAATCTGTCAAGCTCTGTATATGAATTTTTTTGTGTGTTTAAAAAGAGGGGGGGCAGACGAGACCTAAGTAAATAAAATTGAAAGTTAAAATACATTTTTCCGTACTACTTGGCAGTATTTAAAAGGATGAAGTTCAGGGTATGTTAAGGCTGTTCTTTAAAAAAAATATGTGCTATTTTGTACCATAATTACGCAATATTTTTCAGAGATGCATGCCTAAAACTTCATTATACACTAAATCAATTATAGATGGGAACTGTTTTTTCTCTTTTACTGATAAAAACTTTGGTTCCGTTTTAAAACGTTATCAAAGTTGCGAATTTTAATCAATTTACGTTTTTTTAGACTTTCTGAACAGTCCTTTTCTAATTAGTTGCAACTAATTAAACCTTTCTAATAAACAGGCAATTTTTTTATTAAAAAACCGAGGAAGCTAGTCGATTAATTTGCAGCTAATTAGTAATCCCTGAACGTTTGGAGCTTTTAGGTATGCAAATTATTTCGTAACTATAGTACAAAGTTTTTCCAGATTTTTTAAAACCTTTAAGAACAGCCTTAATTATAAACAAATTGAAATTTGTGGAAAAGAAGATTACAAAATTTCAGTAGGTAAAACTGTTTTCAAAAAGCGAATAATCAATGAATATAAAAACATGAGGGGGCGGTTCGGAAATTCGATGATAACTTGTACTTTATATATAGATATAAAACTTTAAATATATATAATTAAATATAAATAATAATAATACATAATAAAATAATATTTTTCCCAATTTTTGTTTCTACCTGCAAATTTTCAAATTAGCTAGGCTGCCGTATTTTTTATTAGTTGAATTTTAATATTTACATATGCATAACTCCCAGCTTTGACCATTTCAGTAAATGCTTTAATACCACTTTTTAAGAAGAATAATTGTTGACTCATTTAACTGATGTTCATAAATGTAAACTATTTCTGTTCAAAAATAGTGTTTAGGAATCGTACGGCAAAGTCATTCAAGTTGGGTGGGAGGGGGAGAACTGGCACATGGTTTGTTTCAAAATAAGTTTCTTAAAAATATAAAATAAATAAAAAGGAAAAGATTAAAGGAAAAGAAAAGAAAAATACGTCAACTAATACTGCTACTATTATTTATTAAACATTAAAAATATATTGAACTATAATAGTAACAATAGAAATTTCTTCTTTTCTTATATTAAAAACAAACTAAATATAAACCTTTCTGGTTTTAGCTTTCGAAAATTTATCAATCAGAGTTTCATAATCTAATATAAGGATGTCATTATTTTCGATGAACATCATGAACAAGTAACTTAAATTAAATTGTGATACAGAATTCCTTTAATAATTTTTTACTCTTTTAAGCATCGAATAGTTAAAAATATTTTTAGAATCTTGTCTACATTAGGAAATGTACACTGCATCAATCCGATTATTAATTTGTATCTTTTCAATAGGATTTGTAACCTTTTCTTCTTTTATAAAGGCAAAAAATGCAGAAGTTCATCTTTAAAAATTTTTAGTCACAATATCATTTTCATATTTAGCGCATATGTTTTCCACGCAGTCAAATTTAACACCAGGCATATTAAAATAAAATAAAAAAAAATCCAAAATGCAATAAATATCACTTTAAATAGCACTTCTTCACGATGAATCTGCAATTTATTTTTGAACTAATATTTGTTTCGTTTAATGTTTCATCAAATTCCAGTTTTCTTATCCGTGTTTCCCGATAGTTCCGTGTTTTGATCAATGCATTAGCGCCCATCTCAATATCTTCGAAGTTGGTCCGAACAATCTTTATTAAATCGGATAGCGACTTTAGTAAATTTGTTGTAAGTAGTAAATTATGCTGTGTATCTTACAATGATTTGCATGTACTATTTATTCTTTGTAATAATTTATCCATACAAAACAGTTAATAAAACTGTTTCATAATGCTCGAAACTTTCTGCTTGTTTTTTCCCTCCAAGTTGCGTACGGGGTTTTGAATATCCGACACGCTAATTTTGGTTAGAACTTCTTTAATATTTGGATAATTGCTTTTTAATACAGAAACTACGTCTGCTCTTGATGACTACCTAATGTCACTTATTCTTTTTCAATATGGAGATTGATTTGCTATACTATTATTAAGCATATTTCATCGTCGAGTAGATGCCGAGAAATATTCATATAAATTCTGAATAGAATCAAAATTTAATGCGCCAGAACATGATTTTTCTACGCAATTTCATATTAAATTTAATGTATGGCTTGCGCATGGTACAAAGACGGTTGTATTTATGTGCTGTTTAGTCTTACTGGCAGTCCATTGTATTCCCTTGCCATATTTACCGCGTTATCGTTGGTTTGGCCCCTACAATTTTTAATATCTATGGACTAATCTTTTAAAAACTCAAGAATTATTTATAATTATTCAGAATTATGGTTTTTAATATTAATAAAACCGATAAATCTTTCTTTTATGCCTCTATTTTTATTAACAAGTCTCAAAATGCAAGAAAGTTGATGTACGTGGAATATATCCGGAACAGAGACCACAATTATCGATTAGTAAATTGCTTTTTGAAATTCAGCTATTAGATGTTTTTTAACTTCATCACCCATTAAAAATGAATTCATGACATATCGTGAACGATAAATAATCGACATTTCTACTCCCAGGATTGCTAAATTTTTCCAAATTCAATTTCACAAAGCTGTCAAACTCTACCAAATAATCAATGCAAATAATCAACGCCAACTATTTTACAATGGCAATGACTTGCTGTGAAACAGATCACCAATATTTTTGTACCCTATCAAACTGCTATTCACCATAGATTTGATATGGCTGAGTGAAGTTTCGTGACCACTTAAGTCAGCTGCTAAATTTTTTTTCAATCCCTAAATCCTGTTGAAAATTTCGTGGACGTATTAGAAAATATTTTACAAAAGTAACAATAAATATACTTAGTTGTTGCTGAATATTCTAATAATTGGCGAAATTCTTGGGCCATTTGCTTTTAAACAATGAAAATTCGATTCTGAAACATTTCTACTATAGGTTCGATTTCTGCCTCCGTATTTTACATTAATACTAGTAAGATTTCCAATATTACAAGGCTTATTTATCAAATAATGTTCAATCATTTTATCTGATAAATTTGGTGGCCACAATGCAATGCAATGGGAAACAAACAAGCGCCTTTATGCCTTTACACCCACAGTCAGAATCAGCTGATATTTTATTTTGTTTCTTACAATTACAAGTAGTTGACTGTTCTGTTCCATTATCAGTTCACTCAATAATTTCTTTGAATTTGCATTCTGCTTCGGCTCGATGATCAGTTTTTTCTTGTAAACATTCTGTTTTAGTCTATCCATTGCCGTTTTCAGGTTAGCATTATGTCTCAGCTTGCTCAATTTTTTCTGTGAATTCATTTTCTGCTTCAACTATCTCTAGTGCTTCAGTTTTCTCTTGTGCAAATTCTGTTTCAAGCTGCTCCTCGGTATTTTTAATCTCATACTCTCTTTCAATTCGCTCATTAATTTCTTCGAATTCACATTTTGCTTCAGCTCTCTCATTGACTTTTTCTTGTGCATATTATGTTTTAGTTTATTCACCTGTATTTTTAGGTTTACATTCAATTTCATTTCGCTCATCGATTTCTTCAAATTCATTTTCAACTTCAGCTTGCTAAGTGATTTTTTTCTTGAGCACGTTTTGTTTCAGTACGCTCATTGTCGTTTCAAATTCGCATTCTGTTTCAATTCGCTCATTAATTTGAATTCATATTCTACTTCAGCTTGCTCCATGTTTTTTAGTACACATAAAGTATCAGGCTGTTCAATTGTTCTTTCTGGCTAGTTTTCCCTTTTATTTCGTTTATCAAACGTTATAATAAATTTATTAAATAAATATTTTTATGTCATTCTGCATTTTTTTTCGCTTTTGCATTTTGAAACTTTCTATTTAAACTTTCTGTTCGATGTCCTGACTAAAACATTAAAAAAAATAGTTGCCTAAAAATATTAGCTGGACTTTTGACAATTTTTTCCGAATTGAAAAATTCCTCCCTAAAGTTAAGATGATAAAGTAACCAGTTTATTTTATCTTTTTGAGCAGTGACGATACCTAACGATGCATATTGTAAATCAGCCCTGTTTTTAACCTTCAAATGTGCCAAAAGATATAAAGCCAAGATGGCATTATTTTCAGAGGTACAGAAATAGAAACAAAAATTTATTAAAAAATTATACGGTTACCAATCTTCACATTAGTCAAAGATCAAACACAAATGAATTTCTTTCCACAACACAAATCAAAGACTACATTTTTAAAACATGAAACGTTAAGTCGCTAACAACAGGATGTTTTAGAGAAACTGACCACCTTGAGTAAAGAACTTCTAACCAAGGTATCTAACTAAAATGCGTTCTATGTCCTATTATACAAACACGTTCATTGCCTTGAGACCTTGAGAACCATTCTTGTGCGTCAAAGGGCCCGATTGCGCAAGAGGTTGTAATATGATATCCATTTATTTAGTTTCGTACTAGATAAAAGCTGTAGTAAAATGTCTCTTCCCCCCCCCTGGTTGACTTTTGACTCTCTTATTCTCAAAATAATAGGTTTTTCAAGGGGAAATATATTACATAATTCTTTGATTGAGATAGATGAAGAACTGGGAGTGGGAATATTTGAGTGTAAAATAGATAGATTTTATTAAAAGTTATCCTGTTTTCCCAAATTTATTATTCTTTTAGAACTAAATTTTGAGGCCCCTTAATTTATGAGGCTCGAGACCGTGGCGCGCGTCTAATGCGTCTGTTTGGAAATCTGCCTCTACACATATTTCATCATAGAGTTTTTTTTTTCATTATTCAAAATGAAGGTACGAAGACATGGCTTATAGTTCCATAATTAGTAAATTTCTGTTAATTCTGGTTTTAACATACTTTTAGAAATTTGTTGTAATTGAACAACAGTTTAATTTACAACTAAGCAGTGGAAAAAAATTCAACTTTGCACTAATTTTAACCCTTTGCGGTCGGTGCCGCCACTGTG
>JAOUZG010017069.1:0-12915 GCA_026289955.1 Argiope argentata | reverse complement strand
TACACACACACAGACACACACACATTAAGTTTGTGTATCTTAAAATATTGCTAAAGTTACGGAACAAAAGAAATCCTCATGGTTCATATTTTATCCCTTAAAAGTTTGATAAGCTTTAATACCAATAATACCATAATTACTTTCCCATGCATGAAACAGAGAAAAAATAAAGTCACCGTCAGAAAATTCGAACTCCAGATTTTGACGAAGGACGTTTTAGACCTCCCTGAGGGTGAAAAACTCATTTTTGCAAAATGTCTGTCTGTCTGTGACAAAGATGACTTAAAAATACTTTGGGGTAAATGATTAAAATTTGGTACATGGTCCTTACACTAAAATTTGCAAATTTCTGTCAAATTTTGAGCAAAATCCATTTGGAGTATGTCTGTCTATCCTGCTGTTCGAATATAAACATGATAACTAATAAAAAAGCTAGATGGATAAAAGTTGGTACAGAGATTTAACCTCTATTTAAAGTCAAAACCAAACAGGGCCCGACTCAGCCAAGTTGAGGTCCAGGGCAAAAACCTTTTTTGGGGACACCTCTGCTTTACTACTTTGGTAACGAAGAACATTTATTAAAGAAGGAAACACAAAATAAAAACTATATTCGATTTGGGAACCTCCACTTATGCTTGAATGCCCCTGTCTCAGTCAGGCCCTGAATCCAACCAGGGATTTATCGTCTCTCTGTATATATTTTCAGATTCATGTAAACGCGGTAACTCCACAACGCAGTTATTTAAATAGATCAGTTTTGCCATGGGATTTTCTGACAACAAGAAAAGTTTAAATAAATTTTTTTAACACTAATCGGTCGGTTTTTTTAATAAGTTGAAATCGAGTTTAAAACCCAATTTCGATTTTCGGGTAGTTTAACCCTTTTTAAGGCTGTGGTAAATATCTTACCACCGCCTTAAAATATTTTGCAAATATTGTAGCTCCAAAACTAACGAGAAACGGACGAAAATGTCATGATCAACATGTAATGTTACTTTGTGTGCAGCTTCTTGTTATGTTGTTTCACCATAATAGTTTAAAATAATGCATTTGGTAATTTGCATTATATTTGGTTTTTCTACTACTTATTTCATGTGTAATAAATTTAATTAATTAAATTAATAACTAATAATAAACAGTTTTACAAAAATCATATTTGCTTGTGAAATTGTTTATATTTCATATTTTTCCATTGAATAAGTCAGTAAAATGTCATTGCTTGTTTTGGAAAATGGAAAATATGTGTTTCCACCCCTGTAATAACTACAGCCCCGACAACAAAATTTTAACAAAAATACTTTTTTTGATTACAAATGAGATTCTTTTTTCCAAATATAATGTAAAGTCAAAATTTTGAAAGAAAACAGCTTGTGACCGTTAAAGGGTTAATTCAGTTATTAATCATCAAAAAGCACACGATAATAACAAAACGACGAAGGCTAGATTGATACAATTCGGTATAATCGATTTAACATCTATATTATAGATTTTAAATCAATGTCAAATTTTGAACTAAATCTAGCAACGGGTTGACTGTTTATCGCTCTCTGTACTTTCAGTAACATGTAAGCGAGATTATTCAAAAACTCGCACATTTAAATATATCAAATTTGAAAAGTCATTTTTGTGACTGAAATTTCAGTTAATATCTGCAAAGTTTTGGTTTCAATCCTTTAAGGAATAAAATTTATCTAAAACTTTATTATTAAAAGCCCCTTTTAATAGAGAGTACGCGATAAAGTTACAACATGCAGAACAACTTTTCGCCCCTTTAGTCTAGACAAATCGCCAACCCCTCTGTGGACCATCGTCAGGCAACAAAACTAGTTATCCTTGGGCTGATATTTCTTTAGACATAAGCTTTTGTGTTCAGATGGACACGTATTCGTTTTCTACTGGAGTCATTCTCTGTTCCCGGAGAGGAGGGGGCTCCCCCGTCGACTCATGTTCGAAAAAGGGGAGAAAGCGTTTACCCCTTGCGATCCATGTTCACGTGGTTTCCCTTTTCACATATGTCCTTGTTCAAAAGTAGATATTTCTTCTATTTATTTGTTGTTGTTGAGTGTTAGTATTTGAAATTGAAAAAATGAGGACAATCTCGGGATTTATTAGGAAAATGTTATCTTCTCTTAAAAATTATGAAAGTAGAAAAGAAAACGGGGGATTTACGAATAATTATTATGAGAAATCGAATTAAAATTATCAATAAGATAAATCTTCATGATATCTTTTGCAAGTGGCATAGTGATAGGATACAAAAAGGGTTTCCTGTGGTTATTCTTCGACCACGGTCACAGTGAGTGGCTTTGTATCCTCTAGGGCAGGGATGGCAAACCTTTATGGATGCCATTTTTTCTGAAGAAATATTCAATGAGGTACAGACGTGCCATCCAATAATTTTGACTTGTGATTATTTGAAAAATAATACAACTGACAACTCAAAACTCTTTATTTGCTACAAAAGAAATACATTTTGCATTGTATAGTAGTAAAGGTTTCTATTTATACATGTAATTAAAATTCAAGTAACATTAGTGTAACTCCTGTTGTTGCAGATTAGCTGACAATTATGGGATTGTAAGATGTTGCTTTTAGTGGAATGCAGGCTGAATTAGAGTCATCTGTGAAAGGGTTTTTAAGCCAGTCTTTAATGCTATTCATCAGTGAAAATAATGTCTCGCAGGCATAGGGAGATGAAAAAAAGTTTAAAATAAATATCGAGTACAGTATTGGACAACATCCAAATTGGTGAGCGAAGTCCCCTTGTTATATATATAAAGATAACGATATATAATATGTATAACATTATGTAAATATGTATAATCTATACATAAATATATACACAAGTTATTTGAGCCATATAACTATTACTAAACTAACCATTAGAATATATATGTATAATATAGTTACTTGTTGTAAGCAGAAGGTAGTTTCGAAGTTTGTTTTAGTCCACCAAGGGAAGCTGAAGCGTCGATCGCAATACAGAACGACACAACACAAAATGACAGAAAGCTGATAAAACTATAATCCCTGTGAATATACACTATTAAGATTTTAATAGGGATTTCTGTCACATGTTAACCACATGTACATCTCGTGTAAGGGAATCATAGGGATCTTTTAAAGGAATGTGCTTGGCTGGACAATTTTTATCCCTTCACTCGAAATGCGGGAATTAGGCGGCGTTTAGCCGATACAGCAATTTTACGAAGCTTCTGTTGAATTAATTAAGTAGAGCGAATGGAATGGATCAGAAAGAAAGTATTTTTAGCATGAAGTTACTATGACTAAATTAAGATAAAAGTTTGTAATTAGGGTTTTATATATATATATATATATATATATATATATATATTTACAATTTTAATTAATTTTCAAAGTTTTGTCTTAATTTTGCCCATATTAACTTCATCCTTAAAATTCTTTTATTTCCTGATGTCATTCCACTTTCCCTATTTAATTAATCCAAATAAGCAGTGTAAAAATGCTTTCGGTAGAAGTTTTCCCCCTCTGAGTGAAGGGAAAATAAATGGCTGATCTATACAAACTTTTCTAAAAGATCCTGTTTTTCCCTTATCTAAATCGCGCGTATAGAGAAATCCCTATCAAAATCTCATGGTATGTTAGACCCGGGATAGTTCATTTCCTATCTTTTACGCTTCTGCTTTTGTGTCACGTTGTAAACGAACGAACCCTGTCCGCGCCTCTTGTAAGAAGATAATACCTTTAAAAAGAACTTAAAAATTCGAATGTCTGTATTCGAAATTGTATTATGCTTCAAACAAAAATTATGCATAACACGCACATATATATACTTATAAATTTTTTATTTTGTACGTAAAGCAGTATAATCGGGAAACACTCAAGCCTGAAAAAATACACATTAAAGTATGCATTAATATCATATATATCATTTCAAGAAATCATAAACATGAAAATATACTTGAATGATTTAACTACAAATAATAAGAAGCAATATTTCTGGCAAACCAGTTAGTCCCCAAAAGAGATTAGTTTTAGGTAAAGACACTTTACAAGCTTATATATATATATATATATATATATATATATATATATATATATATATTAACAATTTATATACACATTCAATATATTTATAACTCTAAAAAATGCATGATTGGGGTTTTATAAATATGGATATTTGATCAGCATCTATAAACAGCATTTAAACTTCAAAATGATTCTCAGAATTATTTTGCGGACAAGCATTTAGGCGATGCTGCACCCTCCACTTATTAGAAAAACTTCTCATTCGGATATTTTACTCACTGAAAATAAAAAAATTCGAAAATGAAACTCTAAAGAATCAGTTTTCAAAAAAAGTTGCAATAAAAGAAAGAAGATATGAAAAGAGCCGACATCCTGGCTCAGAGGTAGCGCGTCTTTCCCGTGATCGGACGTCCTGGATTCGGGCATGGCTTTTCTTTTTCTGTTCTATCTCCTGAGATGTAGGAATGTGCCTCCTTTTTAAGCCTAATTCCAACGACCTGCGAATCTTCGGGAAGCCAACGCGTTTCCCAATTTACCCCTCTTGCCGGGTTCTTGGGGTACTTTGTGATGCTTGTGGACACGTCCGAAGTTTTCCCGCAAATTGTCGGTAAAGTGTCCAGGCATCAAAGGACCCCAAGAAACCACAAGAGGGGTAAAACGGGGGAACGCGTGGCTCGTCGGAGATTCGCAGTTCTTTGGAGATAGGCTTTAGCAACTATTCGCTTGAACACCTCTTTTTTAAGTATAGTTCACCACGTGTTATGGAGCATCGAAGGTCCTTCTGTCTCTATGTGACGGAATCGCAGAATATCGTCGGCACAATTCAGAAACGGCATTTCGCTTGAAAACTTAGCTCTAACATCAAAACTATAAATCCAAAACAACTTTCATGATTTTGATGCTGTTTTTAATTCTTCATAAATTATGTTGTTATATTGAGAATGAAGATGTAATCGCACGCAAATAGAAAAAAAGAGGATGAAGAAATATCGTCTAACTGGAAGAAAAACGTTCTTGATACCTAAGCTAATATTTTCAATTTTTTTTTCGATACTTAGAAAAAAAATAAGGAAATATTGCTAATTCAAGCGACCGTAGACAGTGACTTTGTTGATATCGCTCAATTCCTTAATGCAAATGAAATCTGCTACGCATATTTCAGTGTATCATGTCAGAACATCATTTCTTGAACGACCAAACACCACGTGCCCGTGCGAGTTAAATTATATTTTTATTCATTTTAATAGTTTCATTGAATGAATCACTTTAGTATCACAAACGATCCAAAAAACTTTGTCTCGCATTGATTGTTTTTAAAAAAAACATCACATTTCCTATTCATTTCATTTCACATAATCACGTGCTCAAAATGACATTTTTCTCGGTTTTAATTGTTGTAGTCATTCACTTATTTTTTAAAAAAATCAGGGCTTTTGTAAGTGAAATGACAATACGTAATTAAAAGCTGATTTTTTGATATACTCGTGCACATAATAAAATTTTTATTTTTCGCCTACGGATTTTTGTTGACGCCAAAAACCTCATCCCAAAAACAACATCATATTCCGACATGATAATAAAATAAATTTTGAAACTGAAAAATGCATCGTGAATTTAACAGCTAGCTTTAAAACTTTTGATCAAGGAGAAAGAAAAAAAAAAGGATTTTTCGATTCCAAAAAAATTAAACTCTTCATACCTTGATTCCATTTGACATAATTGAAACAAATCGTTTTCACTTTTATATCCTTAAAATAACAATAATAAAAAAAAGAAATAGACTTCACCAACTCGACCGTAACTATATGAAAGGGTGCCTTTTCTGCGGCAGATGTTCTGAAACAATCCCCCCCCTCCACTCCTAACCCACCTTTAAAAAATAAACTCTCCTCGCTTCGGTGCTATCACTATTTCGCATTCTAGAACAGGGCTCCCCCCCCTTATAAACGGCAAAAAAATATTAAAATATATCTATCCACCTTTGTTAAATTCTGAGTGGAATTAAAAACTATCCACTCCTACCTCTGCCAGGTGCAAACCCTAAGCTGGTGCTATCACAGCAGATAGGATGAATCAGTGGCCCTTCCTGACATTTGTTTCAATCAACCCCCGCGCACGCAAATGCACGGGATGGTAGGTAGCTTAAGCAATTAATCGCGTCATCTGTAATAACAAGTAGTCACTGCTGGGGGTAGGGGTGGGCAGACGATAATGCGATTGGGACACGGGGGTGGTAGTGTCAGGTGGATGAATTCCCAACCCTATACTAAACTGATAGATTCATCTGACGATTTAGACAAAAGGATGAACCGAACAGGTGTTCGGTGGGGTTGCTACTTCGATTATAGTCGTGTTGGACAGATTTTGAGGTTTAGGGGGGTTGTCAAACACCGAAAGGGGTGAGGTGGAAGGTGAATGATCAGTCATTACGAGTAATGAAGAGAATTGGTTTGATATATTCGAAGCAAATTAGAATGATTATCGCAGTTTTTGTTTCGATTAAATTGCAGGTGGACTGAAGGATGTGTGATCGGGGTGCTAATAAGGTCCTGTGATTGAGTAGCTTAAAATAAATAATCGATTGTGATCATGCATATTGCATATATTTTGATCTAATCTTACATAATACTTTGATAGGATGATATAATACAGAAAATTCTTAATTTTTAAATAAAAAACTAAGTGGATTCCAGATTTTTTATCCTTTTCTGTTATTCCTCTTAATCAGTAAAACTCTTAAATTTAATAAGAAAAGAAAAATTTATTAAGTTATAAAATAAGTTTGATTAAGTTTAATAATATTAAGAAAAATTTAATAAGAAAAATTAATAAAGAAAAATAAAGTAATAGCAACGATGATTCTTTGATAAAAATTTAATTTTTTTTCCTTCAAGAAAAACGCGCCTGAGTGGATCAAATTTTCATTTTATTTTGTATGAAATATATTGCTAGAAAATATTTATCTAAAATATCTTTAACTTGTAAAAAATATTGGGCAAAATAATAGGTATAATTGAAAAGATAGTTTTTTGAATTTTATGATGCTGTAAAAATTATATTTCAGGTGTAACATTTTTGAAAATTACTGAGAAAAAGCTCCAAAATTCAGCATATTTTTCAATTCCTATTATTATTTTACACTCCCCCTGCATATATTTGTACATCTTGTTCAAATTTTCAATCGTTAATAAAATACTTTTTATTCATCCACTCAAATTCAAATACTATTTTATTAACTTTTAGTGGGTGATTTGATACTAATACAGTTTTCTTTCAAATATTTATTCCTTAATTAAAGTTAATTAATTTTTAATGCTTTAAATAGAGTTTTAGCAGTTAGTAATGAAAAGTGAAATCGGCAGGGAGTAGATCAATCGGTAAAATGCGAGGATTTCAGTATTTTTCGCGTGAAGGTGAAGAATGAGATTTCAATTCTTGCAAAAAATCCTTTTTTGATAAATTGTTCACATTAATTGATATTATTTAATAAAAAGTTTAAAAAAATAAAAAAATTCTTTGTTGACCTAAGTAGGAATTGATTTAATTTTTTATTTATATTACTTGCTTAATTAAAGAAAATTACGCTTGAAAATTTTAAAAATCTCTCCGAGATATACATTTCTACCCTTCAAACAATATATATGTCAACATTGGTAGTTATAAATCAAACAGTTTGACTTGAAGAAGACCAACAAATAAATATTACTTAAATTGCAATAAATTAAACACTCAAATTAGATACTCAGATTTTAATCAGATTCTAATGAATACCGGATTATTCCAACACAGGGCATTTAAATTTTTCAAAATACCTCTACGCGATATTTTTTGCTTTGCTTTTTTAATCCCTTTTGTAAATTGCATAAATAATTAGTAGGAATTAATTCTTCTTTAGTGCTCAAAAATAGAAAATAAGGATCACGCTATTAAAAATTTGATAAAATAATGAAATTTTTTTTAATTTTCTTTCACGCTGAAGAATATTGTTTAAATCCTCTTAATTCCTCTTGTAAATTGTGTACATCTATATAAATAAAACCTGTTCGGCGTTTCAATAAAGTGACGTCACCTTCAGATGCCGCTACTGTATTGTTTATGGTTTCTTATTTTTAAATAATTAATCTCGCGCCAGAATGAATCACGAGAAAATAATTTGATTTTTTTTTTCAGAAATCGTTTGCAATTTAATTCTTTTTTCGTACACTTCCAATACGAAACTTGTGTTTGTTCTTTAAAAACTTTTTTTATACTTTAAATCACATTTTTATTAGTTTAACCGTACTCTAATGAGCTGTGTTTCTCTTCTTCTGTTTCGCAAAAATGCACACAGAAAAAAAATGTAAATTTTATGTAAATATTAAAATATAATTTTAAAACCAAGATCTACTATATTCATCTGATTTTATTACAGTAACATTATAAATACATTAACTTTCTGAATATTTCAGCAATTGTTAATTTGCTACAGCTTGGTTGTTACTTTCAACTACCACAATAAAAACAATCTTTCTTCTTTAGCATTGAAAAAAAAATCATATTATTAAATATTTGATCAAATAATGACAACGATCAGAATTTTACCTTTAACAAAAACAGCATTATTGAAAATTATGTCCAAAATTATTTTTATGATAATGTTCCCATTCAGAAAAAAATATATGATAACTAAATTGATTTAGTACAAAAAACAAAGACATTTTTTGAATTTGAAATGATGAAGAAATTAGTTTTTTTTTTCAATAATATTTCCAATAGTTATCCCACATTAAATGCATGCATACTTCGGCTATAAAAATTTATTTCCCTGTCTGCTAAATAAATAAGTTTACAATAAATGGGAATTTCATGATTGATTAAGGATAATATGAATACTTTGTAATTGTGCAAATATAATTCTTGTAACAATGTAAATTGTGCAAAGGTAATAAAACGTAATTCGAAATGATTGTTATGAAACTGTGCATTTGATAACAATCACGAAATTATTGGAACTTTTATAAAACTGAAAATCTGATTCGATAATATTGCTACGTTTTTAGCGTAGCGGGTTCGAATTGAATGAACTTTACTTGAGGACAGCACAAACAAATCTATTAACAGCCATTTACAGGATGACTTGATGAAGAAAAACTTCAGACAAAAAATAATCCAGCAGTCAACGGTCACTTACAGCGTAAATGCAAGCCTTATGCACAATAAACACAGACTGCAAAACAGGTATCGTATAGCACAGTAAACAGTAAGTCACAGCGAGCTCAATAATACAACGTTAACAGCAAACGTAAACACAGCTCACTAATAATAAGCAGGAAAAGTAATCCGCTAGTCCAGGTAGACGCTTCTCTTCCGAGAGGAAAACTGCCTAAACTACGGCAGCCCGCCCCTTGTATAGCTGGCAAGCGCGTGCCCAAAAACACGCAGGGCTTCGTGAATAGTCCAGCGGCTACCAGATTATTACTTTCACCAAACCAACCCGACTGGCGCGAAGCTCCTCGTCTAACGTCGCCAACTTCGGTGAACTTTCGCGGTGCTCGCCCGCTTGTAACAATATTGTATACAAATTCGGATGTCATGTTGTCATAATATACAAATAAAGAAAACGCCTGTTGCTGTTAATCCCCTTGGACTAGACATCTAAACCAAGTCCAAGAGACCATGTCGCACCAAAAGAGAGAAAAAACATTCCCATTCTCTTCCCTCAATTGCCTCACCATCAGGCACCAACACAATCGATGATGTGAGAAAGGGAAGCGGGATTCCCTAACAGTGGCACTGTGAATAAATTTTCTTTCTTCCACTGAAGGTCAAAGTCATAGTATGGTCAGTCCTTGGTCTGGACCAGGGGTTCTCAAAAGGTGGTCACGACCCCCAGTGGGGTCACAGGATGTGACTAGTGGGGTCACGAGATGTAGAAGAAAAAAAATAAATTTATTGCTGTAGTTTTCATTAAAATAAAGAGTACACATAAAGCTTTTAATACACATACAAGTTGGTTTTTATGTTCTATTAGTTAATGGAATACATGAGCTTGTTTGGAATTAACCCATTTTTTAATGTCTGGAATGAGCTTTGTAACCCACAAAACAATGTTCCTTTCTGGTGTCAAACGACTTCTTGATTTTGTTTTTGAATTTATCATTATGGAGAATCAATGTTCACAGTTGTAATGTGTAGAAAATGGCATCGAAGTTTTTAACGCTGTTGTGGACAGTTCTGGGTATTCCTTTTTAATACGTATTTAAAATTTTTCGATAAAAGTTAAAGTTGTCGATTTGTCAAAAGTTACTTTAGCTGACTCATCACTTGAAATCTCTATCAGTCGATCATGATGAAGGGCACTCAACTCAGCTTTTGTTACGGCTTGCTCATTGAACGGATTGACTATCCACACAACCCCCTCTCATATACTTAACTGGAATGTAGCCTGTTCAATGAAAGTTTCGAGATGAGATGGCACTAGTAAGAAGAAAGATGAAGTGCCAAGGGATGTGGTGCCAATACCCGTCACATATTCTACGAACTCTTGAGTACGGGTAACATTTTCAAAATCTCTGTCTAAACTTTAGACAGAGATAAAACTTTGGGGGATCACCAAAATACTTAGTCTAAAAAGGGGGTCGCAATGTCTAAAAGTTTGAGAACCCCTGCTCTAGACAAGGCAGCCTGGGCAAGTCTCAAGCAAGTGCTGTGCAGGGAGGGTCCAGGACACTCATCGGCATGGCAGTCATGTTTAGGTGGAATCCTCCAAGCCTTATTTAGCCAAAAAACTTTTCTTTCTGTAGTGCAATTTGCCTTTAAAAAATCGTTGATACAATCCTATTTTAGATATCTTTCATCAAGGGAATTTATATTTTAAAACTATATGATTGAACTGTAAGTGACATTTTTTAATATCATTTGTTTGGCGCAGTATAACCATATTTGGCTCTTGCATTATTAAATGCAAAAAATACCAATACCTTAGCCAAAAACAGGGAATAAACCTCTGAAACTCTTAGGATGAGTGGAAGAAACTGTAGGAAGGTAAGCGCTTTCCACAGCGAGCCGATCGGCAATATCATTTCCATGGATACCGACGTGTGAAGGAATTCACTGCATACACTCAGAGCTGATCTGGACTAACGCCGCCAGTTTAGCCGGAACATCTTGTCCCAATTTATCCAAGAAGCCCTGCTACTATCTAAGATATTGGATGGGAACTTTTGCTGTCAGTCAAAATCCATGCATTGGCCATTCCAGAGTCCAAGTCGAGGCCCAGGACTTCACTAATGACGTTAAGTTCTGAGCGAAAAACATAGCTAAAACCTGGGTTTCTAAAACCATCTAAAAGCCTCGTTATTAAATTTCATTAAAAAACACTACTACCTTATAGAGGCCTTTAAGAAATGTAAATTTCATGGCTCCTTTCAAAATTAAAAATTAAAAAAAAATCGTGACTTTATTTTAATTTCTATAAGAGCAATAAATATAAAATTTGAAACAGCAAATTATTTAATTGAGGTTCCCTTCAACAGAATTGGATTCAGTGACTTGTATATATAAAAAAATGTATTAAAAAATTATTTATTTATTTAAAGGACCTTTTTAAAAAGATTTTTCTAACAATCTAAATATCTAATATAAAATTTGCCATAGCTATTCATATAACAGCTAATTTCAGAAAATATTGTAGAATATGTATTCGCTTAACATGGAAATAAATGTTTAGGGATAATGTTCAGAAATTCAAATTGAAACTCAAATTGTTTTAATTTGGATCAAATATATAAGCTTTACAAATAAATAAAAAACATAAAATTAGATTGCAATAAAAATAAACCTGAAAAATTTTAAGCCTGCGAGGCCCCTAAAGCTGTAAGGCTCCCTAGGTAGTAGCCTACTTTGAATAGTTGATATTCCAGCTTTGCCTAGAGCAACAATATACCTAAATCTGAAACTGATGTAAAAAAATTATAACTTTTTGGATAGTAAAAATATGATTTATTACAGATGCCAATACATAAAGATAATCCCAAAATTTTCTGCTTACTATTAAAACTGAAATCGACTACCACAAGAAGCAATAAAACAATTTCTTAAATATATTACGAATTTAGAAATGTCAACACAAGTTTAGAATAAATTCAGTTTAATAGAAGGGATTCTGATGTAAATAAAAATCGATGTTTAATCAACAAAGCAACGTTTCAGATTTTATATAAAAAAATTCTAATACAGAAATTAAAATCGCATTTCAGAAGAATTTACTTTTTATTTAGAGAAAATAGGCATAAATTATTTTAAGCAGATAAAGATCTGACTTGATATTATCAATGGTAATTAATAAGACGAAAAAATATATGAAATTTTGAAATGACAATATATTTTTTAAATGATCGAACATAATTTTAATTTTGTACATTACTAACTTACTATCTTGCTAATATTTGCTTACTAAAGCGTCAGTAGAAGTTTAGAACATATTTAGTTTAATAGAAGGGATTCAGATGTAAATAAAAATCGATATTTAATAAACAAAGCAAGTTTTAGATTTCTTATTTAAAAAAATTTTTGATTCTAATAATAATTCGTCTGCTTCTAAAATCGTTTCTATAAGAATACTTTTTATTCTTTAAATAAAATAGAACAAATTTATTTTTAAAAGGCTTAGATCAATCTGTTCGTACGATCTCAGGAATATTTTCTTTAAAACGTCCTTGAAGGAAAGAGGGAGTTGGATAATAAAGGTCTTCACTAAGGTCAAGGTCATGTCCTACCGAGTTGTCTGCCAACCACCCAAGCGTAACTAATTAGTTACATGATTCTAGGAAAACACGAACTTTACAACAAGATAATAACTAAGCCACTTTCAAGATCTGATACATTAAATTTAAAAGACGTGCATGACATTTTCTTAGTATTAAC
>JAOUZG010017046.1:0-23384 GCA_026289955.1 Argiope argentata | reverse complement strand
TGAAATCTGCTATGCATATTTCAATGTATCATGTCAGAACATCATTTCTTGAACGGCAATTCTTCTCCTGCAAATTGAATTATATTTTTATTCATTTCAATTGTTTCATTGAATGAATTACTTCAGTATTGCAAACGATCTAAAAAATTGTCTCGCATGTATTGTTTAAAAAATATCCCATTTCCTATTTATTTCATTTCATATAATCACGGGCTCAAAATGACGTAATAGGTTTTATTTGCTGTAATCATTAACTTATTTTTTAATCGGAGCTTTTGTAAACGCAATGGCATTGAGTTATTAAAAGCTGATTTTTTGCGAAGCTGGTGCAGACAAAGAAAAACTATTTTTCGCCTATGAATTTTTTGTTGAAGTCAGAATCCTCATATCACGAACAACATCATGTTCTAATGTGATAATTGTGTACAAAAAATTTTAATTTTTTTAAAAGTTGGAGATATATTGCCCAGCTGTATAATGTAATTGAAACGATGAGTTTTTACTTCATTGTTAGAGTGTAGTAATGCCTTCAGAAGATATCACCTAGAAAACCTAGATTCGTTTAAACTTTGGTTCATTAAAATTTTAAAATCAGGTTGAGATGAAATTTCTTATCATGCAAAGTATTTGTAAGTTTTATAAAATAGTTGCACATTTTGATATATTCAAATATTGATTGATTTGTCAGTCATTACCATTTTAAAACTTTCATTACCATTTAAACGATTTTGCTTATTTTAGCAGTGTTTGTAATCTTCGCAATTTCTATATTTGGCTCTTGAAAAAATAATTCAATTAATCGGCAGATTAATATAGATGCATTGATTAACTGCTAGTCCATATCATGCAAAAATGGTTTATATATACATATAATCACTAATTTTTTTTCAATTCCTATCCCCCATTATTATGTTTTTGATGGAAGGTAGAGTGAGATAAGGAGTAGGAAATGATTTCAATTTAAAAAAAATGTAGAAGAGGAACATTTTATTTTCTCTGAGCACCTTTTTAAATAAATATAACTTTCACTCTGAATTCGCAATGTTATTCATTGTATGTTAATATATACATTTTTTTATTCTGAAATTGCTTTTTATTCCATCCATCTACTCATTTTACCTTTTGTTGCGAGTTTCCAAGAGAGGAGAGTTTTAAGAACCACTTAGTCAACATATCTGAAATGAAGGTTATTAGTTACATTTTCAGCTGACCAAGCTTGAATTTCTTTTATTAAATCAAAACATCGTTGCTACTTCTCCCTGCAGATTACGTACTTAACGAGGCTACGCCCGTTTTTTCTGTGTAGACAAAATAATTTTAACACTATGGCTGCAAATGTTATTTGAATAGGAAAGATTAATGAGTTATTCAGCTGTAATATCCGTTTCATCTGCGCTTCATCCTATTCTCCGCTGTAGTGCTTGAATTAATAATTTTAAATACATATACTCGCTCTCCCATCCCTGAACAGACCTTTATGCAAATATAATTATATAACATATAGGACGTAGTTAATAATTTGAGTCATTTGCTTAAAAAGCAAATGACTCAAATTAAAATCTGAAGGACTTGTTTAATTGGTTTGATTTATCGTACATAAGGTGTAAAGAGAACTATAATAAAAACAATTCTAACTCGAAATTTTGAAGGATCTCTGCTACAAATTCATCTTTGACATTGTCTGTCTACGATTGTGATAACTCAAAAGGACTTTTAAATGAATTCAGGTGGATGCAATTCGGTGCATGGTCTTTATACCCATTTGTAGACTTTTATCAAATTCTAAATATCTGTTCAGAGACAATCTATCATCTCAAATTTCAGAGATTTCAAAATCAAAATTTAGGATATAATTGAACAACACGATAATTATAAAAACAGAGCTAGATGGATAACATTTGGTAGACAATTTAACATCATGAATATCGTGGATGCTTGTCAAATTTTGAATCAAATCCCAACAAGGGGTTGTCTGTCCAACCATCTCTAGTTTCAAATGCATTAAACGCGATAGTTCAACAACGTCAGGATTTTAACTACATCAAATTTGGACTTGTGATAGCAAAGTGCAATTCTTTGGGGATTTTTACTTTTTCAGTCGGTTGGGAAAATTGTAGAATTATTTCTAAGAAATTGACCGCTTCATTTTTGGGATAATGCTCGTTTAAAAAAACATTGGGAAGATTTTTCCTAAACTTTTTACATACTCTCTAATAAAGTTGTTATACCCCTCCTCATCACATGACCTTGGGCTCGATTGTGAATGCCACGAGTGCTCAGATTTTTATTTTCACTTCAAGTTATGCACTTCGGAGAATAATAAAAACATGCATTTCTGTATTATGTCCATGCCACTAGTGAAAATAGTAATGAAAGTTAGATTTTAAACAAGAATCTGGAGAGAAACTTTATTTGTTTACAATTACTGGAATATTTCGAACTTCTTTTCTGACTGATTTAAATAAAAATGACAGATATAGACTATAGTTGTAAATTTGAAACTTTAAACTGCAAAGTCTCATATTATGAAAATATTTTACAATTTTTCTCCCGTCTTCATTTGTCCTGTTTGCATCTGCCATTGCATTTTCTGCTTGATTTTAGAATTTGCAACTTACAAAAGCCTGCCATCCTAAGAATCGATGATACTGGCATATTTTGAATTATGTTAACAACACATGAATTTTTTTTAAATTTAAAACCAACTTAAACCGTATTTTTTTTTCTTAGAGCTATTAAAATTACTGATTTAATAGTTCAAAGCACTTCTTGAGCAATATTTCTATCAATATTTCTAAAATATTACACAATTTTCATATAAATTTATTCATTTTAATGTTCAGTTAATCATTCTTGCTTTAACTTCAATTATACTGAACAAAGTATTTTTTTTGGTAAAATACAATATTTTATTAAGTTAAACTTTCTTTTGGTTGCAACGCTGTGTCATGTCTAAAATGTTATTAACCGTTTGAGTGCCAAGTGGCACAATCGCGCTTCTTCTCTTCTATTCTCAAAACTGCAATTCTCTGGGCCGCGAAGCCTATAATCACACCAGGTTATGGTTTTCTCGATGCACAACTTTACGGTGACCTTTCAATCTTCGGTAAAAAAAGATGAAATTGGAGTATTTTTACATTTTATAGGTTTACATACTTTTATTCATATAAAAAAATCATTTACAAATCGCTATATTAATGTAATGAAGTATGCTATGTAGAATAAACTATAAAAAACAATAAAATATTTGTTGAACGAGATAGCTGATAAAAAACGAATTTTAATTTGAATTTAACATTTGGATGCAAATATTAAAATTTATGCACATGCTTATGAAGACACAATGTATGCAAACCTTTTTTACATCCACATACCCTCTATATATGCAATAAAATCTTTAAATAATGTTTTTATATGATTCGAACGCACTGATGTCACTAAGAATTAATGCACAGGAGACTGTCAGAAAGAAACTGAACTGTAGGAAATGATTATTGAATGTAAGCTGAAAAGAGCGCAATCGCGTCGCTTGGCAATTTTCGGCACGGAATAAAATAAGGGCCATCGCGCTGCTTGTAAGTTTGGATCGGGAAATGAGATAGGTCCGTGGTACTCAAACGGTTAAAATCTAAAGCATTCTTTTTAAAAAGTTTGTTCTAAATTAGGCATTTCAACAACCTATGCTGCTGGGCATTTGAAACAAATTTGACAGAGAATTTATAGAAAGTACGCCCATTCTTTAAAAATTGTTTTAAAAAAATTTACATTTTGAAATATTATGTGGGAACATGTTTTCGTTAGGGATTTTTAAATAATTGAAGGTAACGAATAATAGAACATCGAAATCGCATAAGCATTGAATAAATCATAATTGGCACTATTCTTCGACTTCCTTTAGTACAATATATTTTCTTTCCAGCTTTTGCGTATACTTCTTTGAAAGCAAATGCGTTTATGAAAGGGTTACCCACTTTTACCAGTACTGCATTTTTAAATTGGTTTGAACTACTGAATAACCTAACCCTTTGCACTCCGGAAAATAATTAGGTGTAAAACTATTCACCAATACAAGAATTTGTTTCTTGCTATGGAAAATAAATATCCCTAATTCTTTTAAGTCGAATTTCTTTGAAAAATTAATCTACATCTCTTAATAATTATGCAGGCGTTTTTAACAATTAATTTTGAAAAAATAAATAAAATGTCAATGATGCTCGGTCTTGAATGATGAGTCAGAAGCAACCTCAAAATATAAAGGGTTAAATTAAGACAAATAATGAATTAAAAATAATAATGTTCTCATATGATAATTTGAGATTGTAGATTTCCTTTTTTCAATTTTTTTTTCATTTTTTTCATTAAAGTTATTTTATATTTGGAAATGTGCGAGTAGTATTTAAGCATATAATTGAAATTCTTTATCAAGTTAAAAGTTTCGTTGGGATTTTTTTTTCTTTCCAAAGACGTGAATATATGAACAAACGTACATGAAAATATAAGAATGGATTGAAATAACAAATCTCTACTACTATTATAAATGTGGAAAATTGGATGGATGATGTCCGTCAATCACGCCAGAACGGCTAAAGGAAATTTAATGAAATTTAGCAGAGATTATAGTCTACAGAAGAACATAGGCTAATTTTTATTTCTGTTAATTGAGTGGTTAATTTTTTATTAATTAAAATTTAACTTTTCCGTAAAAAATAAAAAATAAAAATCTGAAAACATCTGCCTGAGCTTTTTGATTCGTTTGTTTTTATTTTTCTATTTCCAGTATTCATCTATTATAAATAGGATTTCCTGACAGAAAGCCTCTTTCATCATAACAAAAAATAAAAAAAAATATCTGCCCGAGCTTTTGGAATCGTTTGTTTTTATTTAACTGTTTTTCATTTCAACATGATCTTACTATTCTAATGGGATTCTTTATGTTTAAAAATAATTATTTATTCTAATAAAAGGATTATTTTATGTTTTTGTGTAAAATTTCTTTAAAAGGTTCCTGCTCACAAGAAAAATGAGTTGAACCCAGTAAGTGTATTTATTCTTTCCAATTTCTACTTAAGAAAAGCATCAGTCTGTAGTAGTGAAGCTATTAAAAACAGGTGTATTAATTTTTTTTTCAGCTGTACACATTCCTTTTGCCTACTTTCATTATTTTCGATTATATTTTTTGGAGTGCATTCCATATTACTTCATTTATTGTTTTTTTCCATATGTTTCCCTTAATTTGCTGCAACGTTCATCGAAACCTTATGATTGGAAATGCTATTGCTGCCGTTCACGCCACATTTGGCCATTTCGCTAAAATTTGATGAATTTTGGTGAAAATGACTGTATATAAAAGCTGTTCCTTTATGTGTTTTTGTAATTGATTTGTATTAGCTATATATTTTTCATATATGCTTATAGTGGTTTATTTCCATTAGCAAATAATGTAGAATTCCGCCATATTTTCTTAAATTTCTCTAGCGACTGTTCGCTTGCGCCCGTCAAATGGAAAAGTACCCTTATAGTTTTAAGTATATAGTTTTTAAGTAGTTTTTTCCCCACGCTTATGAGGTTAGACGTAACATGTTTTCGACCAGTTATTTCAAACGATTATTTATTTTCGTAGTGTTTGATAAATTTAAAATTAAACATTAAGTAATAAATCTTTTGATTCCTTCAGAAGTGCTTTTGAATAAAAATAAAACAGATTAATTGAAATTAAAATTTTCTAGTCTGAATTTCGTTACCCAAACTGGAGCGAAAAATTCCCACCTTTGCTTTCCTCCATTTGGCGTTGAAAATTTATGCATGAATATGGTTTTTATAACACTTTTGACGGTCAGTTTTTATATATAAACATCAAAATTTCCACGCGTACGAAGTCGCGGGTGAAAGCTAATGAGTTATATGGTGCCATCTGCTCTGACTTCGGAATAATGATTAGAAAAGTTTGATGCTTTAGATATCGTAGTATAGATAAATGCATCTTCTACTTGCTTCGATTATTTTCTTATGTTTAGTTTTATTTTGACAGTGTTATTAATATGGGATAACAAATCTGAATGGCTCGACTATTTTGTAGGTTGAAATTTAGTTTGGCTATTCATTTGAACTTCGTAATAAACGCATAAAATCATGTAATCTCTCTCACATTATGTATTATTTTGTATTATGGATCATCAATTGGAGTATTCCTAATTTTCAATCGATTATGCCTAAGTTCTTCTAACGTAAATCTTTTTAAATTTTTAAGATTGAAGTTTGTAATTGAATTTTCACTTCGGTCCTGATATATGTTAAGAATTCTGCAATTTCGTATTTTAAATAAAATTATACAATTTTTTAAATTTTTTTAATTAGATTATCTTTTAAACAAGTTGAATTTAATATTGGATGAACTGTTAACATTCCATAATTTTATTAATTATGGAAAGGAATTAATGGAGTAAAAAGCTTTTATTAATATAATTTATTTCTGGAAGCACATAATTATGAGTGCATTAAAAAAAGTAGAATATTTCTATTAAATTCTTGGATATACAAACAAACAAAATAAAAAAAAATACTGATAACCTCTTAGAAATGCTTAAACCTTAATACCAGTTTTTAAATATTATGAATATTGAGGAATTAGATTATAAATTATTTCTTTATTGCATTTATTTTAGTTGCAAGCATTTGTAATTTAATTTTGATTTCCATATATTTAAAAATATTTTATTTGCATTCAAGAAAAAGCGTTTAAAAATAGTTCATTTGGACCACATTCTATTGTAATTATAGCTAAAATGTAATTCATTTTTCAGACTGGCTATAGATGATTATAAGAGGAAGAATTTCTTCAACGTTGGCTGTGCATTTCCGTAAGTGGACAGTGGGTGAGCAATATTCCAGTTATTTTTTTATTATTAAAAAGACCACTGATGATTATATGTTTATTAGAATAATTTAATTATTTACGAGATATATTTTAAAATTTAAATAATAGTATATTTTCTTTAAACTGAATTAAATATGTTTCTATCAATGATTTTAAAATTCTTCGAATATTATTGGAGCTTTGCGACGGGTGTTGAAACTACATTC
The DNA here is from genome assembly GCA_026289955.1 of Argiope argentata. Classification (NCBI taxonomy): domain Eukaryota; kingdom Metazoa; phylum Arthropoda; class Arachnida; order Araneae; family Araneidae; genus Argiope; species Argiope argentata. The sequence goes on along the minus strand of JAOUZG010017046.1, from coordinate 16,304 downwards.
CACAAAAGAACTGCCATGTAAATGAATCTGATCTCTATTCGAATAATTGGAATCGAATGTCATTGTGTGCATTAAATATGAAAATTGGTAGTAAAATCCCTGTCATGACATTGATAAAACTTGCAATGTTTAATAAGATATTTGACCGCAGGTTCCAATCAAATATTTAATAATTGATGCACAAAAATAGGACTTGAAATTTATGAACGTACCAGAACAAGATTCTGGAAATTTTGTATTTGCCACACATTTTTGCACCTCTAAGTAATAAGTAAATTTTGTAACTTATCGTAAATCTAATTTTGTTAGTTTTAATTTCTTATGCTTCCCTGTCGCATTTCTTAAACGAAAAATACCATTCAATCTAATCAGAGAAAAAAAGCAAACAGCGATACTATAATTTATAGATTTTTTTCGTGTAACATTTTTATTAGAGAAAACTGTAAATTACATTGTAAATTTAAAAAAAATGTACAAAACAATTACAAAAAATGGTGCAATTTATTGTAAATTTTATTTAAATTTGTGTCTTATTATAGAAAATCAATCAATGAGTTATGTATTTTAATCATTTTTTTCTCTCCCTTCAACTGATTCGTAATCGTAGAAAAACAAAATGATCACCAATTCTTCGTAGCCTGTAATATTTATCATAAATTTTTTTAAAGTATTCAGACGGACTTTCATTCTTAATAATCGTTCTAAAACCTCCAAAACATAAAACTATCAAATATTCAAATAGATTAAATACCTTCATTTCAATGTCTTGATTTCAGATTTTTATTGTAACAAAAATAAATATTAGTCCATTTCTTCTAAGTTTTATTTATTTGATGTTAGTTGGATTTAGTTGAACTGCTTTTATTTATTTGAATGAATTTACAAACTAATTCTGAAAAGTTTGGAAATATTTGAAATGACATTTGTAAAGCTATAGACAAAAAAAGTAGTCCCTTTTTATGCATTTCTATTTCGATAGACTTCCTTTTGTAAATTTTGTTTCTATGGATGTAATTGAATAACAGCACCTATAAAATGCCATTTTTCATTTTTGTAAAGAAATTTGTACGGTTTTAACCATAAATGCAAATTTTCTCTTTAGCTCTGGTTTTTGTATAACTTAAGTGTATTTTTTAATAACTAAGAAAATTTTGTTAGAGAGCAGAAGAACATTTTTAGCAATTAAGGTATCTTTTTCTAGCCATCTTTTCCCAGGAATTGTTTCAAAATAACTAACCTTTAATCAAGTTGAAATCATTATATAATTATGGTTAAATTATATTAATGGTAAGTTGCGTTTTATGTTTAGTACATTTTCAGATCTTAAGGTAAGCGTCCGATTTTTGGAAACTTTTTAATGTTATTTCAAACACCTTAGCATTTTGAAAGCCAAATTCACAATAGCTCGTTATAAAATATTTAGAAAATATTAATGTTCGTCCATTTTCTAAGAATAATTTCAGCTCCATTGTCAACAGGTAGCTTAACTTGACTGTTGTATCTGGTCAACAAACGTTAACACTAAAAATACAAATCCTTAGCTACAGAAATTACATCAGTACAGTTAAAGATTTTTTTAAAAAAGTTAATTCCTCCTTAGGAAATTATTTGAAACTTTTTAAAAATATTCGTTTTATGAGTTTTAAAATCTTAACTAATAATTTTTTGTATTTAAAAAAATATTTTAAGATTTTAAATAAAATATTATTAAACAGTCAGATCTTTCTAAAACAGCGTTTAGTTTATACACTAGGTGTAAGAGAAAAAGACAAATATGCTGTTTAAAGTGGTCCTTGTAAAACATCGGGAATTATAATTTTCACATGGGGATGTCGCTTAAAGATAATTGACGGAATGTGTATTCACTACGCTTAGTGCCACCCAACGTTTTCGATTGGCAACCATATACTTTAAATGCCCAAAGTTACCTTTCTTATTTAATTCTCTTTTAATTTTTCCTAATTTTCTTCGATCTTTGATTTGAGTTTAATGAAAGTTCTGTCCATTTAACATTCAAACCATTTCATAATCAATCATGATCGTTTGATTGTGTTTTCGAATTTTGAAACTTTGTACAGCTTTTTTATTAATAAAAGTCTATTTTAGTGTAACACAGGAGGATATTTAGCCTGTAACTGAAAATCATAATTCGTGGCATGCATTATTGCACGACGCGTTATAAATTCATTGGTGGCTCTAAAATTTATTCAGTTCATCGAAATTTCAGCCTGATGAGATAATAGGACTCCAATGAGAAACAAATTGAATGCTCTACTAGCAATAAATTATATTTATTTTATGTCGCGGTTTATTCAGAATTAATACCAGTTACAAATTTTAAAAGCTTGTTTAGTCATTGAATGAATCCATGTATTAATCTAATAAGAAAACCTAGTTATTAGTATTCGAATTCTTACTTTCATTTAGACGTGAACATAAATCTATATATATTATTTAAGTTGAGCATCTTAATCAGGAAATAAAATTGAATAATATATTTTAAAAATTTTATTTGAATTATCACTGCAGCTTTTCTAATGCATTAGTTTATTTAAAATTTCTTTTATGATTTCTCTAGTACAAAATTTAAAGATTCAAAATCCTGTCTTTATAAACTAATATTAAAACTGGCCCTAACTATTTGAGAGCAAGTCAGTATTTTGCGTTGCACCTTATGAGAATTCTCTGCTCTTTACTTTCTCTTGTACAAAATTATTTTAAGAATAAAGAATAATTATCCTAAGAATATGTAACAGTAACAAAATACAAACAGAAGATTCCGATGAATTTCCTCTTTCTGAGTTTGACATTTTTGAAAATAATTATCTGTGTGCGATAACTGAAAATCGCTTACCGCCAGACAATTGAAATTTGTCATGTGGTCTTTACGCCAGATGCATTGCATTATATCATATTTTTAGTGACATGAATTTCAAAGTCTCTGTCCAAAGATTCGAATATTAATAAACTTGAATGGTACCAAAAAATTTATTTGATGAAATAAAATTAGATAAATGCAATTTGACATCAAAAATTCTCTATATTTATCAAATGTTGAGCAGCATCTGTCAGAAATTAACCCTCTTCTGTCAATGGGTCAGTCGGTCGGTGCTTTCACAAGCATTTAAAGACTAGCTGTTACTCGTGTCTACATACGTATGGAGAAACACGCAGTTAACCTAAAAAACAATTTTACACTGTGTACCTGAAATAAAGCAAACGGCAAATCAAGCCCGCAATTCTTTAAAATCAAATTAAATCTATCAATCGAAATTGAAATAGTTACAACAGTTGTTAACAACTACAACATACTACTCAGGCGTTAATTTTCAATTCTAAGTGGGGTAACGAGAGTTGGTTTAATAAAATACAGATTAGAAATTTCTAATTTTCTTTATTCTGCATTATTTTAATTCAAAAGTACTTCAGAATGAATTCGAAAGATCGACTAATTAATGTTTAAATGCCTCAAACATTAAGAAAATAAACAAAATAGTTTAAAATGGTAGCCAGAAACATATTAAGTCAAACCTCATTAGTGTGGGAAAAACAAACTGAAATCTAACTCATTTGGCATTTAGGAAATGAAAATTTTAAATTTGAAATTTAGTTTCTAATTAACAGAAAAATAAAAACTCAATTACCAAATAAATAGTAGCCTATGTCTTGCTCTAGACTATAACTTATATCTGTACTAAATTTCATCGAATTTCGTTCAGTTCTTCTAACGTGATTGACTAGCATCATCCATCCAAACTTTCAAATTAAAAATCGTAGTTTCGATCAAATATTGTCTAAGGAATCTGGGAATGTAATGACATTACCTTGTTAAAACATCTTAAAACTTAATTTTCGTCCTCTTTTTACTTCATATTTGCAGAATCGAAGATATGCCTTGTATTTCGCGAATGATCATGGCTCGGACCCTGACGATATAAATAACCAAATTGAAGCTTCTTCTTGAGTCAAATTAATAATATCTGTTCATTACAGCATTTTTAAATTTACAAGAATTTCGACCATATTCTTCAATTTAAAACTGAATGTGTAACTCGGATTTCAAATGTAAAAAAACTTATTTTTTATTGAAATTAAAAAAAAATTGATATTTTTTCAAAGGGAAAAATTAAGTTCAGGGAATACTAATTTAAATTACATATTTTTTCATCTTAATGATTTAAATGAAAATGGACGAACAGCCGTTATAATTATTGACTATGAATCATTTATATTTAATGTGGAATGAATTTCATAAAAAACAATTAATTAAAATTTTAAGTTAAATGCCATATTTGTAAGATAATGTACCAAATGAAATCACTTTCAAAATGCAAAAGTTTTGGATTCTGAATTTTGTAATCATGGATTTGTATGCTTTTATAATGAAATTGTATTTATAAATATACATTTATGCACTCGTGAATCTTTTAATGCAATTACTTAACTGTGCATGTTCAATGTTGAGGGAGTTCTACCTCCTTGATTTACGTCACGATTCGGCTTCTCGCTCCACCCCGTCACCATCGTTCTTCGAGCGTTTCGAGGGATTCCCCCACCACGACATTCCTTGGGACTGGGAACGAATCCCACAGTGTTTGCCAGATCACAGCTTCTGTTCGTGCATCGCCGTTCAACAAAGGAAATGCGATGAATATTCATTTCATACAGTTGCAGGGAATTGAACGATATAGATCCCCCCCTACAGTCTTGGCGAAAAATGGTGAAACACACAAGATGGGGAGATAGGTTAAGTCAGAGGTGGCAATAGAAAATGCAAGATAAAACCAACAAAAGGGCAAACACAATTTCTCTCATTTGGCTTCAAAATAATTCTTAATATTTCAATTTAATGAAATAAAATGAAATATCATTTAGCTCTTTTTTTAAAAAAATTCAGATACTGATCTTTTCTGAGGACTTGACGTCGTCGTCCAAAAAATACCAACCAAAAATTATCTGTAATACCAGACGTCTGACCAAAAACTATCAGTTTAGGCTATATCCTATTGATTTGTCATATTATTAATTTGCCAAATGTAATTGAGAATTATTTTAATATTTCGATGTTGTACAGTATATTAACTTTAAGATGGAGTTTAAATTGATATAATTATTAATGTTCAGATCTCCATAACTTTTCTGAATAAAAAATCTTCTGTCGGTGGAACTCTGTTTCTCACCAAGGTGGGAAGGTTGGGGAAGTGGTTACCGATAGCGGAGTAAATGTTATCCCTTTGCTAATGCCGCCTCTGAGTTAAACGGAGGTTAATTTAATAACAATGAGATGTCTTTAACTGTCCTTTAAACAATAAAATGCGTTCCATGACCGATAAATATCCAATCGCCGGAATTATTGAAAATCGGGGGCGGGGATGTAGGTATTTTGTGGTTCCATGTAATTAAAACTCCATTAAGATCTGGCCAATTTAAGTTACATATTGAAAATCCACCCAACTCGTAAAGTTATGAAACTGTCAGATCTTTATATAATTTACATGACATTGCTGTAAGCTCTACTTAATTCATTCATTATAAGTTGCACAGATTAGACTGTGCCATGATTAAATAGCGCACAACGTGCGGAATATTTGTGATGATAGTTAATATCATGACTTCAAAAATAATTCAGATTCAAAATTTATTTGAAAGAGCAAATTTCCGAATTTTTAAACTGAAATTAATGATATCGTTGATGCAAGCTTGATGTCTGTCATCCCTAAATACATAAATTTAATTATTGTACGAATTTGAATCATTTAGTTGAACTTTTGTGTTGTTAACGCAATATTCCTCTTAAGAGATCCTTATATATGAAGCAAATCAAATAGCATCACGCTTGCGTAAGGATGAAGTGCTCACTAAGTTTATATCTCTGAATTAATGCATTATCGTGAAACAAACATTTCAAACACGTTTTTTTTTATAATGTGGAAATGCTGTACAAAAATATTCTCATTTTTTTAGAGCTATTGGACTCGTAAAATTCACCATCTGCCAAGACTGTAGTTCCTGTGTACGCTTTTTTAGTGCTTGAATAAAATTTAAAGATTATCACATATACAAACTTCCGAAATAGTTTTTCGTTGTACGATGAAGTTGTGAAGTCAAACTGAATTTAGAAAGCGGTTGAAAATTCACTTCCCATTTCCTTTCGGTCTTTGGAGTATTATGAATTTTTCACTTATTTTGAGAAGAAATTTTTTTTCGAGTGATGCGGAACAGATGAGTTATAGGTTTTTCAGTGAAGAAATTAAAAAAAAAATGAAATTGGGTATAACTAGGAATTTATATTTAGTTTTAGAACTATTGTTAATGTATCATTTTCGTAAAATTTGGTGTAGTTGGATTTAATAACATCTACATTTTCATTCATACAATTTTAACTATAATAGCGATTATTCCCAATCGAATGAAACCAACTGCCGTTAAAAGAAATTGATCTTATTGTCTAGGCTAGTCAGTATTGTAATTTCAATAATATAAAATTTTTGTAACGTGCATCAAAAAATTATTATAGCCAACAGCCAGAACGGTTGAAATATTTCATAATAAATCTTATAAAAAATTTTTAGGATTATTTGAAATTCTGAATATAAATTGAGCCTTAATCATTCTGTTTGAAATAAAGCATTGAATTTTTTTTTTCGCCTTCGTATACATGTACCTATTTTAATATGTACATTTGGAGCTATTTAAGGAAGTTTGAAACTTTAATGAAGGTATTAAAATGACATCCATGGTATCCAACATATCATAATTGAGCCAAATCGTGCGTTTTGAAAGTAGTCAAAAGTGAGAGAAAAAGGATGCCAACTATTTTGCAAGCTTTTCAAACTTTCCTCTCAAATCAGCTTTGTTCTGAGATTAAGTCTTCAATTCACAAAATGAAAAGCATATCCAATATCTGTTTTTAAATTTCGCATTTATACGTCGTCTCGTAACAATTGCGACTCATTTGTTGCCCTTCTAGAAATGCATTTCGCATTTAAAATGCAAAGCTTCATTTCTACGTTTTCCCATTTATAAATTTTCCGAACTTTCTGTTCTAATCTTAATTCTCCTCGTCTATTAAAGCAGAAATCTTTATTTGATGAATAAAAGAGGCCAAATTTTCCAGCTCTAATGGAAACGATAATAAAGAAAGATATGAAATTGTTCCATTTTTCTTCTGAAGACACTATAGAGTCCAATGAAGCTTGGAACTTGTTTTATCAGAATTCTAGTGAAAAATTATAAAATTTATTCGATTTATGTTATTTGTTTTCTTTCTAAACAAAAAAATTAATGAAACTAAGGATCATGTTATTCTTAATAGAATGTCTGACAAATGATTTTTTTAATATCAAACAATTCAATACAAACATTTTTAAATCGTATAAAGTAAGAAAATATAACTAATTTGCAAGATATGCAATCTAGTGATGAGTCATCAGGCTTATTAGCATGGCCATTTAAATTTTAAAATGTTTTCGATGCCAACTTGAAAATATTAAAATTTCTTCAAAATATAATGATTTCTGTATTAACTGAATAATTATTTTAAATTTCGTTTATGCCTTAATTTATCAATACATTGAAGGGCGTTACAATATTTTATTGAAATTAGAAAACTGTGTCCTTTTGAAATTTGGAACTTTGTAAAAACAAACATTATTTACCGTTTGAAGGACAATTTTCTTTTAATAATTTGAAATTTCATTTGAAAGAAATGCTTCTGAAAACAACAGAGAACTGGAATAACTAAATTGAATAGCATCTGAGGCAAGGATACTAAATTTTTCGTGAAATAATGGCATAATATTAAATAAGATGATAAATGTGCTACATTTTTTTATTTATCGAAGTCAATCACTGGCATTAATTAAATTAACCAAAATTACATTATGAAAATTTTTTTTTGAAATATGTTTGATAGTGTCTGATGCTTATTAGGTGAGGATTTGATTAGTATTACATGTTTGTTATTGTAATTTTAATATTAGTGTCTAGCAGAGGTTTTAATAGCATGACAATGAAAGCACTCGGTTCAAACGAAAAGCATTAAGTGAGGTCTTATATCGTGAATATTAATCTTTAATATCCTATTTCATTTAAATTGTAGATTTAAATAAATTTATATAAATTATGTGAAGGTGATTAAGTTGACAGTGTGAAGGAAAAACATGATGTATTTGAAAACTTTGAAGGAAAAGCTGTTGAAAAATCATTTAAAACCATTTTATAGATATATACAAGTAGGAATTCCTTTTACTATATAAAATATTAAAAATAAAGATTAATTTTAAATTCCTTAAAAATACATTTTCGAAGTGACTACACATAAATTTCAAAATCCGGCGAACGTTCCAAGATATGCTAGTTGATGAATAGTTATAAGTTAAGAAAATATTTTGACTTCGAGAGCATTCTACTTTTTTTTGTTCAGTCTTAAAGTGCAATACAATTAACATTAAAAGATTTTCGTAATACAATAAAGTTGTGTAAAATGTGATTTATATATAAATTTTTTCCAAGCAACGTGACAGATTTGTGTTAATATCATCATTATTATTTAAAAATTTCGAGAATATTTTAATCTAAAAAGTTGATCCGAATTTTTGAATTTAAAATAGTGGGAGTTTATTTATACGCAGAAGCTCTTTATTCGAAGTTATATTAAAGAAACTTGAATCAAATTCTTGCAAGTCATTGCAGAATTGTTAAAAAAATTAACAAACTTTTAATCCAAATGCATTACTTGAATTCATACTTTTAATCATTTCTTATATTTTGAATTCTTTGATAGAGAAAAATGTTTATCCCGTACTCTCACCGATCTTTAGTTTCAGATTAAAATAAGAATTTTCGAAATAAAATAATTTTTTAAACCTTCATTGCATTTTTGAATTGGCATTTTCATAGCCTGCATAGCTTCTGTTTCCTCGTATTATCACCTAGTTTAAGCATGTTCATTGGATGGATCGTGAAATAATTTGTGTAGTAAAAGAGTATATAAATTATATTTATATATTTTTAAAACTTTGGCACTATTCTGAAAAAAGTAATATATTGAAGGTTTAATTTTTTATTTCGAATATCGGAATAAAAGTTGAAAAATAATTGTCATGACAATGGCGCATAACTAATAAAAATATCTTTTGACCGAATGGAAAATTAAATAACCTACATTTTTTGCTTGAAATTCGATTAGGATTGAATATATACAAATTCAAGTCAAATTTGCAATTTTTCAATTTATTTATGGATATTAAGATTAAATAATGAATGACTTAACTTCTAAATCCATCTCTGAAGTTTCGATCATACCAAATCAAAATTTCGAAAAATACTTTTTTTTCCTGTTTTATTCAAAGAACCCCTTTTTTTTTTCAAAATTTGCTTTAAAAAACTTAGGAATCGATTTTTTTTTGCTTCAATATCAATTTTATATTGAAATCGATGAAAATACCATTTGATGGAAAAAGTTTGAGGGGGACGCAATGAAAGCAAAAATAAATGTAGGAATTTTATAGATTGGTACATTATCGACTTTTACAAGTTCTAGGTTTGAAACCTCAATTCCAATGCAAGTGGACATAATGACCTTCGTCAGGTTTAACACGCTACTATCATCAAATCGATGTGCTTGGGTGGGGGAGGCAGCTTGAATCGGATGTCATCCTCGGATCTAATCCCGAACAGAATTACGAAATTAGAATCAAAATCCGATTACTTTGTGTTGAATTGTGTGTTACTAATATAAAAAAAACTAACATATAAGAGCAGCAATTTCTTACTTCCGTTTTCTTAAAAAAGTTATAACGATGAAATAATTCCCGAATGAAATAAAATTCCCTCCAGTTCCGAGTTGAAGCGAATCATTGAAAAGAAATGAATGCGATTGAATAGTTTGAGTCGCTATATGATTATAATATAATGATAAAATGCCGTACTTAAAACTTTTTAACTTAAAGGATTTAAAAGTGAACTTTACTTTTCATTCTTTTGTTTTATCTAAAAATGAATGATCCTATTTAAAAGTAAAACTGCAAAAGATAAATGAAAGGCATGAATGTAAGTTAAAATATAGCGCATCTGTCAATGAATTTTTAAAGATGGTTCACAAGTAAAATGTTTTAATCAAGTAGCAGGGAAGCAATTTTCTTTCTACCGACCAAACGATCGAAGTTATTGACCTTACAATAGATACTTTTCTTAAAACAGATTAGAAAAAGACGCATTCGAGTCGGAGGCTATTTTAAGCAAAGTGCACTTCACCCGTCTGCCAATGAATCTGGGCCGTGGTGATTTGGTGGTAAGGTTTCAGCTTAGGGACCGGAGGGGTTTCAGGTTCCAAAACCGATTCCACCGAAGAACAGTCGTGTAAGCGAGTCTGGTTTACGTTAAATCCCTCCAGTCCAAACGTACTCCTGCTGGTGTGGTGTTTTGCTGAGAGGGGGTACCACTACGGATATCGTTTCGTCATCTGACCATGCTTTAAAATTGTGGGATCCATCTCAAAACAGCCCTACTGTTGCTTTAAAATGGGGCGTTGTTATAACTAAACTAAGCTAAACCGCCAATAAATTTAAATAGATACTACTAATTTCCTTCGTTTTCATTTTATAGCAATAGTTTGACTTTCTATATTTTGAAAAAGTCATTTTATTATTAGTGTGTTTTTATTGAAAACTTCCTCTAAAAAAATTATAGCATTTGATCAAACAAAGCTATTTCTTCAATTCTAAATAATGACTTCTTTTCAATTTGCCGTATTTTCACATGGCATTGATAACGAAATTTTAATACCAAAAATGAAAGGGATAGTTATAAAAATAATGCGACTATTATATTACATTCATTCATTTTTCAACTGTAAGAAAGGGTTCTATATAAAGTTTCGTCATATTCTCTTCAGAAAAACAATTGTTCTGCTTATGCCAAATATTCCGAAATAGAAATGGTCCTTTTGTTGAATTATGTGTTACTAATATAAAGAACTAATATAAGAGCAGCAGTTTATTTACATTTAAAAAAGATATTTGATGAAATAATTTTCGAATGAAAAAGAACATCCGACCACGAGTTGAAGCGAATCATTAAAAATAATAAAAGGCGATTGATTTGTTTGAACCTCTGTATAATTAGAATATATTTTCAAAATATAGTGCTTAAAGCTTGTAAACTTAAAGGATTTGCAAGTAACATTTATTTTCCATCCTTTGTTTAATCTGAAAATTAAAAATCCTATCTAGAAGCAAGACTGTAAATGGTAGCTGAAAATCATGGATATAAGATAAAATATAGCGCATCTGTACTTATTTTGAATTTTTATAGTTTAAGCCCTAAAATGCATTTTAACCAATTTGTAGGAAAGCAGTTTCCTGTCTACCGGCCAACCGAAATTATTAATCTTACAGTGTATATTTATCTTGAAATTGATTAGAATAAGAAACATTCGAGTCAAAGGTTATTCTAATCAAAATAAACCTTAAACGCCTGCCAATGAATCTGGGTCGCCATGACCTTGAGGTAGGGTCTCGGCTTCGGAACCGGACGGTTTCAGATTTGGGACCAGATTTCACCGAAGATCCGTCTTGTAAGCGGGCATGGTGCACGTTAAATACACCCGGGCCAAACCGCCTCCCTCTGGTGTAGTGTGAAGAGGGAAGGGGTTCCATCTCGAATGACGTCCTCATTATCTGATCACGGTTCAAAATTACGATGTCTGTCCCAAAATAACCCTAGTGTTGCGTTTAAAGGGGACGTTAACATAAAAGAATTGCCAATGAATTTAGACTCGTAATATTGATTTCCTACGTTTCCATTTTACTACAAAAGTATGGCGTTTCTTTTTTTTTAAATCATATTTTCTTATTAGTGAGTTTTCGACGTACACTTCTTAAAATAAATTTCAGCATTTGATCGAACGAGGTTAGTTCTCTCTGATTCTAAATTACTTTTTTTCAATTTGCTTCATTTTCAAATCGATTTAATAACGAAATTTTAATACCAAAAATTATGAAAATATTACAAATATTATATTTCATTCATTCATTTTTTCATAAAGGAAACGGTTCCATGGAAAGTTTCATCATATTTTCTGCTCATTAACAATGATTCTGTTCATGCGTATATCAAATATTTGCCCTATTTCTTTAACTATATTTAGTCTTTCGCATATTTAAATAAAAACACTTCATTGCAGCATTTATAAATCTAGAAAAGATGTATAGTTTCATTGTGGCTTTAACGATTCTCATCTGTTTATATTAATTCCTTCATTTACTCAGCATAGAAATTATTTCTTAAAATATTTGTTCCCAGATTAATTTTGATGTTGAAATCACTTTATAACTTGGAACATTTTTCGACTATTTTTTAATTGCAAAATTTTAACAAATTCCGAAAATATGGATGAGACTCAATGTTTTTGTGTTATTCAATTTTTAGAATTAAAAATGACATAAGATGTGCGTAAGTGTTTTATATGCAATATTAAAGCCTTCAGTTTTTGGTGATTTTTTCTTTTCAAAATTTCACAAGTTGAAGTTATTAGTAGATGTGAATAATAAGGATCATTCACGCTCTATTTCCTTAAATACACGTGCATTTTTTTTATAAAATCAGATTTCACTGAAATTTTACAAAATCGTTCTCCTGTCAAGCTAACTAATAATCTTGAGTAATGTTTTATACTTCTATTTATTTCTGTATTTTAACTTGAGACCCTTAAAAATGTTAATGCCCAACAATTCATACATTTTAGGGTGTTCATCTGTGTATTTGTCTTTTAACATTTTTGCAGTGAACTTAAAAGCGACTTCATTTAATATTAAATAATTATTATAATGGAGTCTTATCTGATAGAATTAAATTCATTTTGATTTTATAATTTCTGGCCGCCTTATTTTTTAATTTGACACCTATTTGGTCTAAATGGTTATAATGATAATAAGTGGAACATCGAATATCGCATATTTTAAACTGATGTTAAACGGAAGTCATCAATAGTTACAATAAGAGAAAGTACAATTTTCAACCGCTGGAGTCTTTAAAAATCGAAACGTGACTTAAAATTGTGTAAATTCATAGGTTTCCAAAATTGTTTGATCACTAAGCTTAAATGAGATTTTATTTTCAATTTAAATCATTCTTCTCTAGTTTACTGAAAACAAATATTGTTATTCTGAATTTTTTTCTCTGTGACCAGTTTCAAATTTATGGATTATGAGAATAAATTAACTCAAGTATGAATTCTAAATTGCCAGTGAAAAAAAATAATTATTTGTTTGAATCAATATTTCATTTTTAAAATACTAGTGGATATATCATATGTCTTTATGAAATCATTTAAAAGATATTTACAGAATATTATACAGAATGGATTGCTATGCGTTATTCTATTATTACTGATTGTAACTCAGTTAATGACAATTTTATCAAATAACATGACTATTTAAAATAAATAATTAAAATTAAGACATTTAGGTAATGAAATGTGTGCCAGTTTGCTCCTGAAATAAAGAAAAATTACGAAAGATTTCATTTACAAACTTTAAAAAACTATATTAATTATAAAATGTTTAAAATTATAAATTTCTTTTCATTAAATGTTTTCTTGTATTTATATATTTCATTTAAAATTATTTGCTTCTTAAAAGTGCTTTGCATAGTAAATGTATATATTGCACCATTTCAAAAATTATTGCAAATGTGTATTGCATTATTCTTGATCTTTTCACTAAAAATTGCTTAATATACGCTAACTCTAACACAATTGTGTTCTTAAAAATATGTTTTCAAAATGTTTATAACGATGAATGATGTAACTTATATTTTTATGCTATTTCGAATTTTTAATATTGTTTCTTCAATGTTAATACGTTCTTTAAATTGAGAATATGATTTAATAGTATAGCTGATTATATGATTGCATATTACATTGATTATTTTTCTCTTAAGACCGAGACTCCAAAAATTTTATTCGTAAAGGATTATAAGTTTAGATTTCAGTTCTTTTTGCACCAGTGCATCTAGTATTTCTGAGAAAATCTTGAAACATTATCTTAAAATTAAAAAAAATGTATTCCTGGTTTAAAAAAAAATTAGCATAATGATTTTCATAAAAAAAGTTGTTTTAAGAATAATACTAAATATACACTTTTGTGATATTGTGATATATTGTTTATTCATATCATATTTACTTCACAGCAAGACTTGACTTGCTTCTTCACCTAATAATGTCTCATTTTAAAATTAGAAAAAAATGGTGAAAAACGTGTAAATACTATATGCATATTTTTAGCATCTTTTTATAATCAAAGATATGTCTACTGTGTTCATTTTAGATGGAAGTAAAATGATCGAACACTGTCTTTCAGGGCTTTCAAATTAATATTCATTTAATAGTTATGTGTATGAGATAAAAAGTTAATAGTTATGTGAATGAGATAAAAGGTACGTTTATCAATTATGACTACTACCCACTGCCTAAAATATTTTTGAAAATGCTATTTACTTTATAATAAATGTTTAAGGATAAATTATTTTTTAAATGAAAACATTTTTAGTATTACAAGTATCCAGATTTGAAAAATTCACGCATTTCAAATAAAGATTGTATTTTTTTAAAGTTGCAGCAGCAAAATTATTTCTGTATATTTCATTTGTCTCAAATGGATATAAATATTAGTTTCTGTTCCTCTATTGTATTGTATAAACATAAGCCTGCCATTTCAAGGATAGTAGTTCAACCGTTATCGGAAAAGAGCTCTCATTACTGTAAAGCACTACTTTGACTGCAACTGTGTGGCTTCCCAGTTCTTCACATTCAATACTGAAAATAAAATTGCCATCGTTACCGGCTATTTGTGAAATGAATTGAACTTGCGCTGCTAGTATTGTGTATTGGTACAAGCATGGAGGTGAGTGGTGTTCATGAGTGTAATGTATTATGAATTTCCTGCTCTTCAACAAGTGAACACCGATCAATATTCGACAAAAGAAAAGAAAGGACAATAAAAAACAAAACAAAAAAACCCTACAAAGCGGAATATTACTCATATAATCTGGAGCTACTTTCTCTACTTTGTCTTCTCAACTTACAGAACGTTATGTGAGGAGGCTTGTGACCTCCATCCTTATTATATTGGATATATGAATGATGAAGGCTAAGTAAATTCATGGACCGCCTGACCATTATGAAATGTGCAATGAATTTGATGTAATCAAGTGATGTTTCCAACTCCACTTCGATTGATTTACTCTTGTTCCATAAGTGGTATCAATAACTATTCACAGAAACGAAATAGAAGTGCGCATTTTGTGGCAATTTTGAAATCCATGAACTGGTGTAAGAAAGAAAAAGCGCTGGCCTTCCGTGGAATAGTGTAAGGAAAAAGTAAGCTCTTGCTTTACACGAATTGCTGCAAGGGAAATAAAAAAGCTCTTGCCTTACACGAATTGGTGTAAGGGAAATAAAAAAAGCTCTTGCCTTACAAAAATTGGTGTAAGGGAAATAAAAAAAGCTCTTTCATTCCATGAACTGGTGCAAGGGATATAAAAAAGGCTCTTGCATTCCGTGAACTGCTGCAAGGGAAATAAAAAAAAAGCTCTTGCATTCCATGAACTGCTGCAAGAGAAATAAAAAAAGCTCCTGCATTCCATGAACTGCTGCAAGAGAAATAAAAAAAAGCTCTTGCATTCCGTGAACTGTTGCAAGAGAAATAAAAAAAGCTCCTGCAATTCATGAACTGCTGCAAGGGAAATAAAAAAAAAGCTCTTGCATTCCATAAACTGCTGCAAGAGAAATAAAAAAAAGCTTTTGCATTCCGTGAAATGCTGCAGGAGAAATAAAAAAAAAAGCTCTTGCATTCCATGAACTGCTGCAAGAGAAATAAATAAAAGCTCTTGCATTCCGTGAACTGCTGCAAGTTAAATAAAAAAAGCTCTTCCATTCCATGAACTATTGCAAGGGAAATAAAAAAAGCTCTTGCATTCCGTAAACTGCTGCAAGAGAAATAAAAAAAGCTTTTGCATTCCATGAACTGCTGCAAGAGAAATAAAAAAAAAGCTCTTGCATTTCATGAACTGCTGCAAGAGAAATAAAAAAAAGCTCTTGCATTCCGTAAACTGCTGCAAGAGAAATAAATAAAAGCTTTTGCATTCCATGAACTGCTGCAAGAGAAATAAAAAAAAAGCTCGTGCATTCCGTGAACTGCTGCAAGAGAAATAAATAAAAGCTCTTGCATTCCGTGAACTGCTGCAAGTTCAATAAAAAAAGCTCTTCCATTCCATGAACTGTTGCAAGGGAAATAAAAAAA
>JAOUZG010017044.1:0-17748 GCA_026289955.1 Argiope argentata | reverse complement strand
TCAATCCTGACAGAAAATTGAAGGAAAAATCATTTCACATCAAATGGCAGGAGGAAATTATGTTTATTTCCTGTGGTGCTACTTACGATACTTAGGACGATCAAGAAAAGGAAATAAAAAGATTTTTTTTGGAAATATAGCAGGATGTTATCTTACTTTACCTATACCTAGCAATTTTTCTCTTCAAGGCTAAACTTTCATTGGAGCTCAAAGTTTTTGACAAAGATTGCTACTCAACAATACTTTTTTATAACTCCAGAATTAAAGCAATATATTATTTGGAAAAACACGAGGCAATTATCTTTGTTTCGATGTATTTAACTCCTTGGCACTTGAATGCCTAATTCAAAGTTTCTGATAAAGATCTCAATAGAAAGATGACAATACTTAGAAATCCGGAAAGTTAATTGGAAAAAGAACTCGCATGAAAAGAACAGATGAAATTTGTATCTTTAATAGAAAATAAAATATAACTGAAAGAATTGTACACGAATATAATTTCTTTTCATAAGAAATAAAACTTTAAGCTTTTTTTTTAGTTTTTGCGTATTATAGAAATTAATAAGTAATAAAACAGCATGTCAAAAAAATCCATACATTAATTTTTGACTTCCCTTTCTCTTAATTCAAATTCTAGAAATTGATCAATTATTATTGAAAAGATTCCTTTTAGTTTAAAAATTTTAAGAGTATCAATTTTTATCTTTTATTAAGATTTTTTTTGTCGAATGCGTGCCAGAAGCAGCTCAGCCTATCTCAAATAGAAAGTCAGCAAACAAAAATAAAAGAGCCCGAGAAGTCATTTGGAATATTGAAGCCGAACCAGCGTTTGGGTTGACAAATAAAAATACTACACACAACACAAAACAAACATGAAGAATTTTTTTTTTTTAATAATTGAATTCTAAATCAGCACGCAACTTTCTCTTCAATTGCCCGACTATCAAAAAGTGTGGTGAAATATAAATCATTGTAAAACTCTATATATTTCAGAAGTCTATTAAACTTAAAATTGCATTATGTTAATCCTAGGTTTTGCAAAGAATTGGTAAGAATTTGAAACAGCATATGTGAAAAACTGCGCATCTTCAATTCAAATAAATGGAAAGAAAGGCAACCCTCCCTCCTCATAATTGACTTTGAAAACAAAAGTCAAACATCTCAATCCTTTAGACTACCTATTACAAATATCCAGAGAGAAAAAAACAATAGCAATGTCTTTGAAATCAACTGCTTCGTATTCATTTATGTGTCTAATGCGAGTAGGGAAATAAGTAAAAGTATTAACCCTTAGCACTCGAGCGGCGCCGATACGTCGCCCGGCCGTATCGGAAAAGTAATTCGATGCATAATTATTCTAAATAAAAAGGCTTGTTTATCGCTCCAAATTTGTGTGTGTGTGTGTTAAAATTGAATTTCTCCTTTTTACCATTATGTAGGTATTTTCAATAATCAAAATTGAAAAATAAATAAATAAAACTTTAAAATGATGCACCGTCCTGAATGGTGCCGAAGAAGAGCCATCGCGTGCAAAGGGTTAAAATGTAAAAATCATTTAGGTATGCTTCAATAACTGAAATTTTTCTTATATGTATTATTGTAATTAAACTGATAGTAAATATCCCCAAAATGATTCCTCATCTAATTAGTAAGGTCGATAAATTCGTAGATCTATCGAGGTTCAAAATATTAACCCCAAAAAATAGTAAATAAATAACATTCCTCTGTAGAGTATAAAGTTGAATGCTTCGAAAAAAGAACCCCACTTCTATTCAAATTTCTTGCCTATTGAATACACTGTGCAATTTAAAACATATTTCTTCAAGTTGTATGTTAAATATTTCTACAGAAAATATGATTGAAGATTCATAGGTTATGGTTAAAGAATTTGAAGCAAAATATTAAAAATATATATACATTTTGAAGTCACATCACAAGGAATCAAACCTTGAAGTCAACTGCAAAGGATGATATCACGACAAATGAGTTTTAAAACAGATTGGACTCGTGAGCTAAATTGTACTCAACAACTGATGTCAAATGTACTAACCACAAAATAAATCGAGGCACGTTCCGGGGAGCAATTTAAAGTTAGTTGTTTCGTAATGGATATGCCATTTTCATTTATACGTTTGCTTTAGTTAAATTAATTCTGCTATGTGAATTGTATGTTCTGCAAGATATATGAAAAATACAATTACATGGTGATAGTACAGAATCAAAGAGAATCTCAAACTATTTATCCTGGGAATTACGGATGTCTCAATCATTAGAGATTAAAAACTGAAAAAATAAATAAAACATGCTGCTTCAACATCTGCTCGTTTACATTCACCAATCTCGATGTTGTCCCCGAATTATGAGCGTTCTCATGTTAGTGGGGTTTCATGAAGGGTGGATTTCCTTCCTCTTGCAAACAAAGTAAATAGAAACGAACTTCATAAAAAATATCAAGAACAAAAAAGCTCAGTTATAATTGAAAAATAAATATTGTAGCATTAATTAAAATTTAGTAGAAATTACATCCGAATATAAATTGTTTTGAAAGGAAGGAAGAAATTAAATATGAAAT
The DNA here is from genome assembly GCA_026289955.1 of Argiope argentata. Taxonomy (NCBI): domain Eukaryota; kingdom Metazoa; phylum Arthropoda; class Arachnida; order Araneae; family Araneidae; genus Argiope; species Argiope argentata. Next base: position 15,176 of record JAOUZG010017044.1, on the reverse strand, counting down.
TTAAAAAAAAATCATAGCAATGAAATAAAAACTTTCTTAAAACTGTTAAACGATACATGCTAATATAATAATCCCTGTTGCTTAATTTTACCCAAGAGCAATTTCAAAAAATATTTTTAATAATGCCTAATTTAGCCTGGATTCCATTTCCAATTCTAGATTTCACTCTGATCAATATGCAGTTGATTAAATAAAAACATTTTCTTTTATTGAATAATAAATGGATCACTTTTTCAAAAATCTGATTTTGTCACTTACTGATGGTGATAGCGAAAGTTAATCTCACCTGAAATTGCAAACATTTCAGCTTTCCTGTTCAAATTGATCGATTCTCGTTCGGTTTTTCTTCGCTTTTTCTTCCCCCCTCACCCGATGTCGCCGGACGTCCTCTTCCTATTTTTTTTTAAACGAGTTAAGACTTTCATTTCCGAGGCTGTCAGATGTCTGTCAGTCGAGTGACAAAAAACTTCCTCTGGAAAGATAAACAAACTGGACAGCTATTTTTTTATTGTTGCCACAAAAGGTAGATCTAAAAATAGAATTAAAATTATAATTCATTTGCTGTTGATTTAAATGTCAATTAAAACTTTATTTTTTCTATTTTTGATACCATTTAATCATCAAGTGCGATACAAGAACTTATTTTAAATATTTCAAACAAAATTGGCAAAATAAACCAAGATATTCATGAGTCAGGTGACTCGCTGTTTTCAAACAACAAAGCGAATGAAACGCATTGTTCGCATCAAATGTTTCTATATAATATAGAGATAAAAATGAAATAAAAATAAAATTCAGCAATTTGAAGTTAAAATACTGGGTCCAAAAATATGTTCAAGTTTAGAACCATTAACGCAAAAGGAATCATGATGCATTTTAGAACGTGATTTAACTGCTATGTAATTTAGTTTTTTAAAAATCAGTACATAATCTTGTCTTCAAATATTTACCTAACTGAAACATCGTAAAATAGGAATTGTATCACGGATAGATAGTTTTCAAAGTGGTATAATGAAGATCAGATTATTCTGATAGTTGCAGCTTTATTTTTTTGTTGGCTCAATTCGAGTACTTTTATATTTTTGGAGTAGTTTAACTTAATATAAAAAAAGGGTACTTGAGTTTGAAAGGAAAAAGCTGATGTCAAGCCTGCACTGAAAAAGTTGAGGTCCGAAATACTAAACAGAAGACCACACGCGACACATTGATTTGATGAATTTAAATATACTTGTTTTAAATCAACAAATGAAGGTTTTATACTCAGTTATAATAGTCCCATTTAAAAGAACTATTTTAGAGTTAAATAAATAAAATTAATGCATTTTTGAATTAAATAGGTTTAATTAGAATTAAATAGGCACCTAATCTCGCATATTCTTCACCAAACTTCCATACCATACCATACTAGGAAGAGATCGTTTGGTTCCAAGGGATGTAACTCTCATCAGATCCGCTTATCCTCTTGGGATCGGGTCTGAAATTTCCCATCTTTGAAACCAAGAACTTATCACCAGCCGACCTCATCCAGAATTCGGCTTCCTACTTCTCTTAATCTTGAATTTTCATTTTCTCTTCGTGCCTGTCCAGAAAATCTACTTAAGGGCGAGTTTGGTTTGGTTTGGTTTAGTTTAATTATATTAATATTCTGTTTCAAAGCAAAATTAGGGAAATTTGGGCGGACCTCTTATTTTTGAACTGCGGACAGATGACAAGGCCGACCCTAGAGATTTCGATTCCCTTCAAACTTCCACACTACACTAACTGAAGGACGTTTGGTCCCCACGCGTTTAGCGTACACCAGACAGGCTGACAAGACAGTTCTTCAATAGAATCAGGTTTCAAACTTGAAACCCTCTGGTTCCGATACCAAGACCTTGCATACAACCCACCGAGGCCCAGCATAATTCAGAAAAATGAAGATAAGAGATTTCATGTACATTTTTGGGGTTTAGATTTCAGATCAGGCTCAAATCCCTAAATACCTTAAGAGATTTTTCCAACTAAAGAAACCAGTGAGCATTTAATGCAGAGATGTATGTCATTCTTTCAATTTGTGCCTTTTCAAGTACAATATTTGATTTCCTATTAGAAAACTGATTTAGGAAGTCCCTTCTTAATTATCCTATATTTATTTCAGTAAGAGAAAACGAACAAAATATATTAAATCCAAGGCGAACGTTAAGCTATAAAGCGATACTAAAAAAGATTAATTTTCTTATAAAACTTTTGCTTATTTATTTATAATCTGGGATGTATTCTTTCAAAAATTCTAAATAACTATTTTAAAAACACATTAGTTTTATGCATAGATTTTTTTATTCATTGAAGCATGCTTTTCGGGAGAAATTAACTGAAAAATAGGGATCTGATCATATCACTTTTCTATCCATTTGATGCTTAGGCTCGTATTATAAAGTTACGATTGATCGAGTATCGGTGAAGCAATCAGAAATTTGAGGGTTAATCATTTTCACGAAAAGAAAAAAAAACTAAACAAGTTTTTGGAAATTATCGAATGGTTAAAATTTTTAATCCCAAAAATGTATACAATTTTCTGTAGGGTTTCAAATCTTTTGATGGAATAAACTAAATCAAAATCGGTAAGGTTCTGACTTCTTAAACACCCACCACAGGAATTGTAAAAGATAATTTAGTTGTGAAGTTAAATAGCTATTGCTTATGCATGAGATACTCGCATTACACATGGGTTGTTACACTTTGTAACAACTCAACTCTCTGTGCATAGGAAGAACAACTCAACGATGATTTTTGAAAACTGTTGATGTTGCGCTTTGAAGTTTTAAATAAACAAGAGTTCGAATTTCGTTTATTTTTGCGTTTATTAGTCATTTATTGCTATTCAGAAGTGGGATAAACAGGTCATTTTAATTTTCAATTCTGTTTAAAGAACAAAATGTCATTTTTAACGCGACTTCGTAAGGAGCAATTACGTTTCGTAACCGAAGAATTATCCGAAGATGTTACATCTAGTGACTTGAAAATTCCATATTTGAGAAAGTTAAAATTAAATAGTACAAACTATGATGAAGAAATGGTAAGAGGAATGATTGATATTTTAGTTGAAGATGAACAGGTTCGGCAAGCCAAACGGGAAGAAGTCGAGAGACAAGAAAAATGGGAAGAAGCAGAAAGAAAACATGCTTTAGAGCTTAAAAAGTTAGATTTCTGCTAAAACTTCAGATTTAGTTGGCTCAGAATTATTACCATCGGCACCAAAAGTTGATTGTCAATCACAATTGAGAAAAATGTGCACTAGTAGTGAAGACATCGGCCTTTATTTAGTTCATTTCGAGATGGTCATGAAACGAATACAAATGCCAAATACGTTGTGGATGGCATACTTAGTTAATAAGATACCAACTGAAATTTTGCAAATGATTATAAGAGAACCAGAAGAACAGTCCAACAATTATGAGTATGTGAAGTTACTTTTACTTAAGCGTTACAAATTAAGTGCTGCAAAATTTAGACAATTATTTTATTCACATAAGAATACTTGGGGTAAGACATGGGAAGAATATTATCATGAACTGAAATCTTTTTAATGGGTGGATTGCAGGGCCTAAACTAAATAGTTTTGTGAGTTTGAAGGATTTAATCATCGCAGATCAAATGAAATCCCGTACGCCTCCAGAAATTCGTGAACACTATTTAGATCAATTGACAGAAGTAGTTTCCCTATACATGCTTGCTGAAAAGGTTGAGAAATTTATTGAGCTAAATAATTTCAATAAAAGTGGTCGTTTTAGTAGTAAATTCAATATCATAAAGTTTCCATAAGAAGAAAATTGTACCACAAATAAATAAATTGATCCAAGTCGATATAAAAACAGTCCAATCATCTGCTATAATTACTTCGAAAGTGGACATTTTGATGGGGAGTTTGCACAGCCCAAGTGACCAAAATTTTACATAACTTGTAAGAAGGAGGGTCATGGGACAAAAAGATGCTAAATTAAAAAGCTTTAAGTATCAGTCAACGCAATTTCGGCCACCAGTCGCGTTAATAATTCGGAAAGGAATATCTCCATGGAAGAAAAAAATACAAATGCTCTTATGGATTCTGTTGTGATATATCTATGTTGAAATACAGTTTTGCTCAACAATTAAATAAAAACATAAACAGAAAAGTAACTGCTCCAATTAGAGGCATTGGAGGTGTGAAAGAATACCTTGGAATCATTATTATTAATGTGATTTTAGGAAAGTAAAACTACGTGAAGTGATATTCTATGTTGTGAATGATGACACTTTTGGGGATCTTGACGTCCTTATAAGTCATGACTTTATTGATTCTCCCAATGTAATCATAGTTCGAAATCAAAGGAGATCCAAATTAGTTCATATTGAAGAGTTGAGCTTTTTACGTGATTTTCAAATGCCTAAAATGCCTGACAAAGCGGTGTTAAGGACTCTGAAAGAATTTGTGATTGAACCAAGGACAGTTTAATGGGATACATCTTATTTTCTAGAATCACTTAATTTTAGTGATTATAGAAAATAAGATGGATATGTATACAACAGTACTCAAAAAATTGTGTCTAATAGTGTTAATTTGGATGTATATGATGGCAAAACAAAAGTGCCTGTAGTAAATCCAAGCAATTTATATTTACAAATAAAGAAATACGATGGCAATTTTAAAGAAATTGTGTGTTTAAAAACAAAATAAACTTTATAATGGAAGAAAAAACTGCTTCAACACCTACTGAACTTGGTATTTCTGATGCATGCAAAGGATTCACTCAGATACCCATGGATGAATTATCCTCAAGAAAAGCAGCGTTTACCACACTTGATGAACATTATGAGTCGATGCGCTTATTTTTTGGATTGTCGAATGAAGCTTCTGTATTTCAACGAGCCATGTCTTTGGCTCTAGGAGATTTGCTATGGAGCGGTATCTCATGTTTTGTGGATGACATATTCTTTGGTTCGACCTATTTTGATGATATGGTTGCGAAACTGGAACAAGTGCTTGAGAAATTGCTAAATGCTAGAGTGACACTGAAATTGTCTAAATGCAAATTTGGGATGCTACAAATTGAATATCTTGAGTTTTGTAATCGATAAAGACGGAATACGATCAATGCTGTTACGACGAAATAAATATAATAATGTATTTCAGTTAGTTTATTGTGTAAGCTGTCGAACCACTCAAGAAGAAGAAAGGTATCATTCAAGCCGTTTGGAACTAATTGCCGCTGTCTGGTCGATGCCTAGGTTTGGACCTCTCTTATTAGGTTTACATTTCACGTTGGTCAATGATTGTTGATTCATAACATATTTGCATACACAAAAAAGCATTAAACCTCAAGTTGCAAGATGGACTGGCTATCAAGAGAATTTGATTTCGAAGTTAAACGTAGATATGGGATGCTCTTAGTCGATAACCAATTGAAGAAAGAGCATGTACTCCATTAGATGAAGTAGAAGTTAATAGTCCTGTAGAATTAACTAGTCACTCTGAAGTATTTTACATCTCTTTTGAAGAAGACCGGCTAGCTCTTATACAAGCTCCAGATAAAGATCTACAAAACATTATGTTTTCTTTAAAAAAGCCACAAAAAGTAAGAACACAGGAAAAGCATTGAGCTGAGAGCTTTGATCTCATTAAGGGAATACTTTATCGCATCCATCATGAATCTGGTGAGTTGTAAACTATGCGAAAACTGTTTGTTATACCTAAATCAATAAGAAAGTGCCTTGCAGTTCGCATCCATGGTTTCGTTGATTGTTTTGGAATGGATAAAGTAATTGAAATAATACGTAAACAAGTTTGGTTTCCTCGTATGACAAGCTATATCAAGCAACATATCAGATGGTATGCTGTATGTGCATGTTCAAAAGTACCAGAAGGAAAAGGCGAATGAAAATTTGAATTCTATATTATCCAGAAGTCAGCCATTCGAAGTTATTCCCATGGAATATATTGGTCCTACTGTGAAGAGTACTACTAGGAATAAGAAACTTGGTTTTTATTGACAATATGACTACATTTGTACGTCTTAGTTCATGTCCTAGCTGTTCAACTAAAAGTGTTTCAAAGTACATAGACTAATTTACAAATGATTTTGGTTGTCTAAAGCGTATAGTTACAGACAGGGGAAGTTGTGTTTCATCATCCTTATTTGAAGAATATTACAAACAGTTTGGAATCAAGCATACCTTAAATTCTAGTCAAAGACCGCAAGTTAATAGACAAGTCGAATGCATTAATCGGATTCTTATTCCTATGATATCATCCAGTGCTCAAATGGAATCTCACAAAGATTGGAATCAGATATTGCCAGAAGTACAGCAATGCATTAACTGGTTCTCGAGTAAGTCAACTGGAAAACTTCCTTTTGAAATTTTGTATGGATACACATCATTAAAATTTCGATATATTCCTCGAGATCTGCTACCAATGTCCAATGAGTACGTAAAGACGATCAAATTTCAAAGAGATGCCCAGGAAATTATTGCGCAAGAAAATATGAAAAAGAATTATGATAAACGTCGTTGTAGAGCACATAGTTACATATAGGCGATATTGTAGTTATAAGACTACTGCCTGAAAAAACTTTATTACCTAATTCTAAAACTCAAGATAGGTACAGAAGTCCTTTAACAGTCATCAAGGTATTACCATCGGACACTTATCAAGTTAGAGACCTATGCACAGTTGGACGGGAGAAAAAGACAACCTAATCATAGAACTACCACTTTCGCTTCTCAGTTGAAACTGTTTCATCTTATCACTGAAGATGAAGATTTATCTGATAGAGATAATGAGGACTTCATTACCGGTTCTTGCAATGACTATTGAGATGAACATTCAAGTATACAGAACACTCGTCCAGCAAGAGTTAGAAGAGAACCAAATCACTTGATGAACTCTAAGCTCTATTAGAGGGACGAGGTCGTCCCATAGTCAGGATGGTCGAATGTAAAGATATTTCAGTTGCGACGTGAAACAGCTATTGCTTAAACACGAGACTTGCATTATAAGTGAGTTGTTACAATTTGTAACAACTCAACTCTCTATGTAGAGAAACAACAACTCAACGCTCAACTTTGAAAACTGTTTATGATACGATTTGAAGTTTGAGAAAAAACAAGAATTCAAATTTCGTTTGTGTTTTCGTTTTGAAGTCATTTATTACAAATTACTCATTTGCCTCTTCTGAGAGGGTGATATTGCTTAGTTTCAGAACGAAATCATCCAAAGCCATTAATGTTTCTTTATTGTTATAATTTGCAGATATAGTATACATTCGTAATTATATGTGATTATCCAATATAAGCACAAGTCCTTTTTAACAAAAATTTTACATCTATTTTTACACAATTGTTATATTATACTTTGACTTTGACATAATATTATGATTTATTCTATCGAATTCTAGTCAACACTACAGCTCTTCCTCAAAAGGGACATCAATACCAAACCGCTTAACAATTCAGTTAAGAAATTGAAAAATAAACCAAATTCTATCTTGGTGAATATCATAAGTTATATTTATATATTTTTAGGAAACCTATTATTCTCACTACCCATTCAAAATTTTAATATAAAGATCTGAACCAGTAACTATTCCATGTAAAACATTCAATTCCTTTTTTAAGCCTCAAGATTCAATCCAGCAATATTGTCCTTTCGTATTGGCATTTTCCTTTACATGAACAAAGCACCGCTTTTTAGTGTAGTAGAAATTTAATAGATTCAGGAACGAATTTGAAATTAATTAAGATGACAAAATTGATATAATTGAATGGGCGAATGATTTTTATATTCATATGCATGATTCATATTTCTATCTATATAATTATTATAACTTAAACATTAGTGTGCACTAGTAACGGTGTAATGCTAACTAATGTAAATAATACGCATGCATATAATATTTTTTTTGTAATTTACAACATTTAAAAAATATTTTGAATTGCTAATAACAAATCCTGGGCAAGTAATGAGTAAATAATGTTTCATCATATTGACTAACAAAAATCCAATATTTCATAAAGATGTTAGAATCCTGACAAAGATGTTAGAATCATGACCTTTCAATTTGTAAAGTCAGAAATAAAAGTAACTTCAGAAGTTCTTTAATAAATACAAAAAATACAAATATTCATTTTGAAAATGGAATTTTATGGAATTAAATGTAGAGATTATTCAAAAGTATTTAAAAAATAATCAACAATTTTTTTAAAAAAATTAGAGTCGTTAGTTGCTTATAGAAAATTTGAATTTCGTAGTCTTTCAACTTTATTAAATAGTCCAATATTAAAGCCAAAAACAGTGATACGTTTTTTTGGGAACTTTGTGATACGTTGAAAAACAATTACAGTAAGAATTCGATTCCTTTTTAGGTAAAATCTAGCATTCAACTTCAGAATATAAAAATATTTTGAATGCTAATGAAATGTATACAGGCGTTTTTTTTTCTTTTTGGAATTCAGTGATATTAAGTCATTGTAGAAAAGATTTTTGATTAAACGTTCGCTGCCATACCAGAGGGCAATTTCGCAATATATTGAAAAAAAATTTATAAGAACAACAGTATTTTCATCAGAGAATAGCAGCTAAAGAATGGTTGCTTTTCTACCCAGGTTACTGTTCATCGTAACAAAACTGCTAATGCTTATGATAACCGCATCTAGTATTTTTTTTTTATTTTTAATGAAATTCCCGTTTAGCTTTGTAGAAATTCCACACCATCGTTTTGACCAATTAATGGATGAATGGGAACGTTCAGCAAACAGAAATATGCCATAATGTACTTATTTATATAAAGTTTTTGTTACTTAATTTTTCCTTCGTTATAAGACATGAATATCTAAATTTATTTAAAGCATGATTTGTTTATACTACGAAATTATATCCATCTTTTTTTATTAACTCTCTCTCTCTCTCTCTCTCTGTCTGTCTGTCTGTGTGTGTGTGTTTCTATCAATATGAGTGAAAAAATATTAGACGAAATTATTTGCATTTTTGAAATTTGATTAAATCAAAACATGAAAAAAAACTAAGGTTCAATAGCGGTAACAAAACATGAAATAACCGTACTTTTGATTTAAACACAGCTGGTTTTTTCTTCTGTTTTTCTCGCTTTTTAATAGCGTCACGAGTTTTTGTCCTACTTGTCCCACCCTAATAGTGACACTACATTCATGGAAATAGAGGTGGTAATAACTGACACTATTAAAAAGACTTAATGCAGCAACTTTTTGCAGATAATTCAGATTAATAAACGTTTCCATTATTATTTCTTCTAAATGTGGATAGATAAAAACAAATCTACGAACAAGTATCTTAGGATTTTCACTGGTAATTGAATTGTGAACATGAGTAGGAATCTATGTTTTCCCTCTCAATTCTTCGCTCATACAAAACTGAGGTTAAAGGTTATTGTATTTAATATGCTTATATTCTTATTAGCTATTAAAAGTCTAGTTAAATACGATCTGTTGATTCCCCCCCCCACACTCCTTGGGCTTATTGCATACGAACTAATACATTTTCAAGCTCTATGTAGGATTTTTTCGAAGGCATGTATTTATCTTACTCTTGATGGATCATTTATACTCAGAAGACTTATCAAAGAAATTACCGAGAAGTTTTTGAAAAATGTACTTACCAACTCAGAAAGCATCCTTTCAGGTTCATGCGTCTTTGCCCTGACGGCACTACTGGAAAGCTCTGGTCCAGTAGCCTCCTCGAGGCTCCTTTTTCCTTGAAGGGCCTGAAATAAAGTTATTTGAAAGTGATTAAGAGACGCAGAAGGATTGATAGCATTAAACATTAAAAATATAAGTGAGAAAGTTTTTCAATCATCATATACAAAGATCTTTACAATTTCCAAAACCGTCAATATATGATGAGCTAGAATACCACATTTTCCTTACTAAAAAAGTAAAAAATTCAGCCCTTTCACTATTTTTCTCCACATGTGCTTATTTCTACCATTGGGTGCCTTCTCTCTTCTCCTGAATCGAGAGTATTCCACAATCTGCAGGCAGTTAGGTTGAAATATGAAAACGAATCTGCTGCAACATATGACAGTGTTAATATTTCTATACACCGGTTTATTTGGATATTATTTTCTTTGTGTCATTTGAGTTTTGCAATTAATGATTACAATTTTATCGCTTTGATATTAATGGCTAACTGACAAATATTCTTTGCCAAAAAATAGCTGAGACTGATTTCTTTTCACAATTACATTGGTAGAATACCCGAGATCACTCAGTTTTTAAAACTTTTACTACTCGAAAGATGCAAGCAGTTTGAAAACAGCTACTTATATTTTTACTCTAGAATAGTGGCTGTAATTTTGGTTAATTAATAATGCACAATTTGTCTGTAAAAAATTTAGCATTCATCGACCCTATTGTCCTTGGACTGAACCAAGATCCAAATCCGATCCGATGCCGTATCACATTCCGAAAACATTAATATTTAATTAAATGCAACCGGAAAAGAAGGTTTCATACTTTAATATTTACCGACGTTTAAGGAAATTGTTAGAAAACTGAGCCCTCCAATTCGAAATGTATCGTATTATTTTTGATTATTCATCCAACTTTACATTATTTTTTAAATTCTATTTATTATTGTAGTTTAATGTATTTGTAATTAATTCTGTCATTATGAGTATGTTTTACTATCACAGCAGTTCAACCAAGAATAATTTTTGTAAATGTGATCAGAATTGTTCTTAAGAATTTTAATTAAAAAAATGCATTTATATAAAATTAGTTGAATAATACTGTATTGCTAAATGTAAATATCTTCTTGCATCTAATACGAAATTAATTCTACAAGTATATAAATTGATTTAATAAACGTTCCTTTTATTATATCATACAATTTGACTTCCAGCATTTGTAATTTCTTGATAATGAACAGTACACTAGTTTTCTTTCTTTCGGTCCTTTTAGGCATAGGTAGAAACATTTATGGATTTATTTACTTAAAAATGAAAAAAAAAAATTCTGTACCTAAAAGTAGAGTATATAAAAGTCTGATTTAACCATATTTCAAAATCCTTTACGTTAAATTTTAAAAGAATAAAAATTGAAAGAAAAATTGCACAGAATGTGATTTAACATGACTGAAATGAAAAAATTCAGAATTCAAAGATTGTATTTATTGTATTTTAGTAAAATATTCCAACGCACATTTATACTAAAAAACAATCGTTTCTTAATTAATTTAACATAATTGAATTTTGCAATTTGAAAGGCTCACGTCATTCTTTATTTTGTCCTAAAGAATAAGAGTAAACTTTGATTTAAATATGCTCGCTTCTTTAGGAGTTTCGGATTCATCTTGAACATTTAAACATACATAGACACATTGAATTACAAATCTACAAAGAACTATTTTATATTTGAATAGTCTGAAATGATTTACTAAATAATATTCATCGTGTGAAAATTCGTAAATTTGGAGTATTCCTTAAATAAAATTCTGAAATAACCTTACACAGTGAGTGCATATCATGCAAGTAAAAAAATAAATGCCAAATATAGCGGCTATAAATTCAACATTTTGTATAATTTCGAATTTCATATCACGCAACATAAAAGTAGTTCTCAACCTATAAACGTTATTTTAAGATTTATTACTCGCGCGGAAGTGAGATGTTTTCTGTAGTTCTTAAGATGCACAATTTTTGCACAGAAAAAAAACTTCAAAATTCTTTGGCGATTGTTCGTTTGCGACCTACAAAAGGAAAAGTACATATATAGTTTTATGTTTATAGTTTTTAAGTAGTTTCTTCCCCCACGCTAATGAGGTTAGGTGTAAAATGTTTTCGACCGGTAATTTTAAACGATTCTGTCTATTTTCGTAGTGTATGATAAATTTAAAATTAAACATTGTTAAGAAATAAATCTTTCGATTCCTTCAGAAGTGTTTTTGAATAAAAATAAAACAGATTGGTTAAAATTAAAATTTTCTAATCTGCATTGCGTTATCCCAACTGGTGCTTAAAATTCACGTCTTTGCGTTGCTCCAATTGACATTGAAAATTTATGCATACCTACGGTTTTGATAACATTTTGGACTGTCAGTTCTCACATATTCACATCAAAATTTCCACGCGTACGAAGTCGCGGTTAAAAGCTAGTGAATAGAATACATTTCAATTCCTTATAACAATAACTCGTTCAAATGAATAAATTTCAGATTATTCATGTAATGGCCATTGAGGAATTTGACACCAGCATAAATCTGATCTTGTTTTACCGTTAGATATTTAATAATGATATCATTGGATATTTTTTCTAGGAGGGGAGATCTGAAATTCGTATTTGGAGGGGAGAATGTTGAAAGATGGGATTTAAGAACGTGATTGTAAATCACTCAAACGATACTAATATTTTTATACTTCTATGAGATTTAAAAGCTCATAATTCCTCTTCTTAAAAAACGTATGGAATTGAGAGGACATTATTTATCTGCAATATCCTTCTCTTAACTCAAAAGTTTACTCATCCTAAAAGGATAAAATAATTTAACTATAAAATATCAGCATTTGAAAGAGATTAAAACTTCTTTAATTTTCAGAAGTTAGCACATTCGATTTACGATTTTTAATAATATATAAGTATTAGAAGATGATTAAAAGAAAAATGGACTCTATTCTTTAGTTCTATTATTTCATACTAGTACGGAAACAGCTTATTTTCCGTTAGCTGGGTCCGTTCCGTTAGCAAAGAAATATGGTAGCATTCTTCATTATTTGGAGACTTTGCATTTTAAAATCGTTATAAAAAATTTGGCGGAATTCTCCATTATTTGGCATTTTTTCCCTTGCGTCCAGCTAATAAAAAATACCGAGAAACAAAAGTTAATTTACATAATGCTTAATGGATGATTTATCTCAATAAGGGAATATTGTATTTTCATTAAAAATACATACCAGGACAAATTCCAGTGTTTTAGCATAAATTGCCACACTCGCGTCTAAGCAATCGAACAAAGCGGAAAGATTTTAAAAAAATAAGCTATTAAATATAAACTACTGATTGATCATAAATTTAAGAATAACAAACCACAGAGTTTTGTATTTCTCCTCGCCAGACGAATGTGCTTTCATGAGATGCGATTCTGCTCAGATTTAAATGTGAAATTCTGTGAAGTCCCGAATTTAAATTGTTGCCAAGCCAAGTCTTGATATAGAAACTCAATATAAAATGCGAAGAAGTACTTTTCTACCGTGGTTCTTTTCGTGAAAGAAAAGTATATCACTTCCCACTTTCATCAATACTTACATGCATCTTCGGTCAGTTTTGCAATGAATATTTGAGCAGAATCTCATTTTAATAAAGCGTCTACATTTATTTTGATCAATTCTGATATTTGAGTGTGACAATTTTATTATTGCACATCTGAAGAGAGATGAAGAATCGATTTAAAACTTCGGCATTTACGATCGTGTCACTTAAAATTTAAATATTATTTTTGCCAATGTCTTGGATAAACTATTAAAAAGCTTTTCTTGTGTGAATTTCAAGAAGTAGGACTGTAACAGCTATATCAATTTATGGTTCTGAAATCTTTGATTTTTTTGGGGGGCTTAAATGAAATATTGAACTTCATTTAAAGATAAGTTTGTCAACATGGAATGCGAAACAATTCTTGTAATTGATAGAATTAGATAACCCAATGCATTCTCTTTGTATAATAGTTATGATTTTTTTTTCTGAAACCATCTGGCTAAACTTCGAAGATTTGTAAATTTTAAATAATATTTTTTTATCATGCAACTTTACATTTTAGAAATCTTTTGATATAGTGGAAAAGCCAGAAAACCGAAAGTTGAAGCCTTAGTAAAAAAAGGCATTTTAAAAACGCTGAGAATATTTATGGGAAGGAAGGATCTCAAATTTTATATATGGTTAAGTTCAAACTTTGACACAATGTTTTCCTTCATTAACGCATGACAAATTTCATTTATTTAGATTTTTCCCCTTCCACGTTATACAATTTATATAAATAAAGATTAGTTATATTGACCTGTATGAAAGTATATAGATTAATAGATCATCGGTCTGTTGAACTCATTAATTTATTCAAAATTTTATTTTGACATTGGAATTAAGAATATAAACCTTAATATTTACTTTCATTCACCTAGTTAGAAATTGAGTTAAGTTGAAAAAAAAATAGGCGGAAGAACAGAATTATCAAACAATTTAATCAAAAATTTGACAACGCGCCAAAATTAAAAACTAAAAAAATAATGAATTCACATGCGTTTTCCCCAGAGGGGCTATTTGAATTCAGTTTTCTGTTCATCTACTTCTTCCGCACCTGGTCACTAGGCTACTGCTCAAACAGGCCATAAACTAACTTACGCTAGAGTGACTGGTACAAAGTGTTATGCATATATTGAAGTTGAATAAAAAAAAACACATTACATTTTAATAATTCATGGAGTTTATGTTCAGAAACCAAGGATTCCAAAAAAAATGTTTCGAGCTTCGGGGTGTATGAAAGATTCCTTCAAATTTGAAGAATGCTTTTTTTGGGCCATTCGCTCCTTTTACACGAAAATCTACTTGGTAAAAGATATATATAATATGCAAAGAAAACAGAAGACAGGTGCAAGGTAATGCGTGAAATATTTATGCAAAATGCAACGACCGCTTCATTCATTAATACAACATTTGTCAGTACTTTATCGCGTTGTGATTCGATTTCAATGTCTTTTCCTAGATTTGTCTAAGTAAGCAATGAATTTCCAAAATTAACTCTGAAAAATATTTAGATGTACTACGATTCCTTGGAATGTACCTCTAATATCTAATAAAAGAGATGCAAGCAACGCCAAAGATCATTCTCAAATATTCAGTTGCGATCTTTTGAATAAAATGGTGTTGAAGAAAAATACGAAGGCTGAAACAAATTCATATTGCGAATATCCGAAACAGCGAAGTTAATGGAAGCGATTGTTCAAAAGTAGAATATAGGGGGGCTGAACTGCTTGAATATTAGCAATATGTATTGATATATTGGACTATTTATCAGAATAATCGATTAAACAAATTACAAATTAAAGATACCTCAGCCTCTCAAGTAATAAGTGGAGTGGTGGTCAGAGTGACTTCGCAAATTTTAGATTTTTGCAGGCTTCAGTTCTAGTCTGAAAACCGAT